>SKCR01052206.1:0-84475 GCA_019454045.1 Zanthoxylum bungeanum | reverse complement strand
ATGTATAGTTTCTCGGGTTTTGTGAATGTTTTGATGTGTTTTATTGTTATTTTACAGATAAATAAAGTTTGGGAAGCATTGGAAGCAATTTGGGGCCAAAACAGTAAAAAATGACGCAAAAGGCATTTTGGTAATTTTGCGCGTCGCGACGTCTAACGTGCGCCACATTCTGCTAACCTGCGCCGGAGACACGTGTCAAATCTGAGAAATTGGACTTGCTAACATGCGACGTGCCACGTGTCATCATCAGAATAGATCTTGCTAAAATTCACCGGGACACGTGTCATCATCACATGCTGTCGACAATACGCGTGCCACATGTCAGCTTCTCATTCGACCGCATCAGCCGCGTGCCACCTACGTGTCATCCAAGTGGCAGCCATGTGTCGTCCACGTCAGCATCCAACCGAGTCACCGTGCCACGTGTCGCCACGTCATTAACATCATCAACAGCCCCCGCCACATGTCAGCATCTCAGTGGACCGATCATACCTACGTGTCGAAATTCCATTGGGCCGACAGATTCTGCTTGCCACGTCAGCAAGTCAACTGATCAACGTGCGTTTGACCAAGTCAATACGGCCTCGCGTCGCGACGCAAGAAGGAATTTGGCGTCGCGTCGCTAGGTAATTCCGATGCCTATAAATTGAAGCTTTCTGCACCTCATTTGGTGTGCTTTCCTTGGGATTTTTCCCTGATTTTATAGGATAACATCTATTTTGTAAATTATTAATAATATTTAAATTATGTATTTTTATTTTTAGTTTTTTTACCAGTTTATCATTTTATTTATTTACTTTTATGTTTTGTAGTTAAAATTTCGCTGGGGTAAAAGGTGAAACATTTATATAATTATATAGGTTAATCTCACTTAATTATAATATTTAAATTATAATTTAAACCGGATTAATTAATGGCAGAATTTAATACCGCCTATATGGTCGGTTTAAATATAAATTACTTTACCGCCTATATGGCTGGTCTTTATGTGATATATAATTACCGCCTATATGGCTGGTGTAGTTGGACTAAATGATTACCGCCTATATGGCTGGTTTTAAATGTTTAACATTATTAATTCCTGAGAAAGCAGAACATAAAATAATTTATATATTATAATAAGTGAGATTCCTAGATATGAAATATTAAATGTGGATCCTCTAACCCCAGCATTTTATTTTTATTCTAGGGAAGTGATGAAACACAATATTCATAAGCTTAATAATTGATTTAATTATATATTGGGTAATTCTTTAGTTTGTTTATTGAGTCTTAAGCTTAATGCTTCTTGTTGCCTGATCACAAATAAGATTGATGTGGTAAACTTAAAATGAACTTGGAAAAGAGATTTTAGGTTTCAGCCTTAGATTCAATAGCTCACGATCTTCCTTGAGGATAGATAACCCTTTAATAGATTTCCTAACAGGATAGACATATACCTGTTGGGCGGGGTAGCCATAATTGGAACTTAATCTTAATGAATCCAGGTAATTTGGTTAACATAGACATATGGTTTAATTGGATTATACTGGGTATGTGCAGCTGACCATCGACAGAGGCTTTTGCATAGTTTCGTGTTTCAGGTTAGCAAGCAGATTTATTACACATATATAAGAGAATCAATTCATCTTTAGGATAATATTGTGTAGAGTCACAACCCTAGATCTTCGAGTCTTTTGTTATTTTCCTTAGTATTTTCTTTTATGTCTTTAAGTATTTTATTTATCAATCCACATTCAACCAACCAAAAGCAATCATTCTCTTCTCCCTGTAATTAGATACTTGTAAATAAATAGTATCAATAATTAATAACAATAATAGGAATTAAGTCATTGTGGGATCAATATTTTTCATACTACTTGAACGATATGTACGCTTGCGTTATACGTGTGTGTTTACGCCGATCAGCAGTGACTTTTCGTACTTGCCCAAGAGGGGCACACATTGTGGTTTTGAGTTGAATGAGGGCTTATATTAACAAAGGGGCGTAGAGTCTATGTCCTGAAATGGGGGAACTAGCGGCATAACTTGATCAAGGAGTGCCATGCCTCGAAATGGGTTGGACACTTAGGGTAACAACACCCGCTTTTCTAGAGGCTGCGTATTATTGGTCGCAGTTATGGGATGGCGTTGAGCAATATGTTCGCACTTGCTTGGTGCACCAACAAGATAATAATGAGTTGAAGAGTCCCACGGGACTGCTAGAGCCACTACGTAATCCTCGTAGACCATGAGAGGGGATTTCCATGGATTTCATTATGGCATTACCGAAGTTAGAGAGATGTTGTACCATCGTTGTTGTCATGGATATGTTTTCTAAGTATGGTACTTTAATTGCAGAGCCCAATGAGTGTTCAGTGGAGGTGACTGTGAAGCTTTTCTTTAAGCACATAATCAAGTATTGGGGATTACCATGGAGCATTATTAGTAATCAGACTCAAGGTTCGACATATTTTGAACTGAGTTGTTCGGTTTTATGAGTTTGACGCTCTATTTCTCTACGAGCTTGCACCCTTAGGCGGTTGGGCAGACTTAATAAGTGAATACTTTACTTGAGGTGTACTTGTGGCATTTTTATGACAACAAACCATCAATATTGGGTGAAGTTGCTGGATGTGGCTCGATTTTCATACAATTTACAGCGGAGTGAATTGACAAACCACAGTTTTTTTGAATTGGCTACAAGGTAGCAACCTTATACTCCTAATATGTTGATTTCAAGCTACATGGGAAGCAGTCCCACAACATACAAGGCTGTGAAAGCATGGCAAACACAAGCCGACTTGGCTAGCACATATTGATAAAGCAGCAAAGCGGATGCAAAAATGGGCTGATGGAATGTGACATACCCCAATCCGGGAGATGCTACCGGTAGGGAATAGACCTTACTATCCCCCTAAGCCACTGACTTTCTAATTACAAACAATACTGATACTTTCCTCAACATAATTTCATATATGGGACCAATGCCCAAATCCATAACATAGCTCGTGAATTAATATACATACGTGATGAGCGGAAAATATATTAATATTTATTGGCCCTTTTATTTAATATTATGTATAGTTTCTCGAGTTTTATGAGCGTTTTGAAGTGTTTGTGTTTATTTTGTAGATAAATAAAATATCAGGACTCATTGGAATCAATTCGGGGCTAAAACGACGAAATTTGGATCAAAAGGGCAAAATTGGAATTTTTAGCATTAATTGTGATACCTTATAGTAGTTAATTTACTCGATGTGTATAAAAATAAAACTTCATAAAAGGTAATGAAACCGATATTCATTCATATTCTCTTTATAATTTTGTAACTTTTTAGTGGTGGTTTTAAAGGTTGTTTGGACGTGAAACACACTCGTTTTACTCCCAAGGGTGCACTGTTTGGTTAAAGCTGTGAAACTTGAATGGATTAATTTAATATATAAATTATAATTTACAATTTTATGTAAATAAAAAATATCTTAAATTAATAAAAAAAATATAAATTATTGATAATACAAGGATTTGAATGGAATAATTTAATATATAAAAATTAATTTTCTAATGAGTGATTGCTCATTTTATTAAGTTGCGAACCGACAAAAAAGATGGAAAAACATGAATTTAAATTTTGTATACACTTTGCGATTCGTGTAATATATAGTACAAATTTTTGGATATATATATTTTACTTTTTAATAATTTAATAATTTAACGAATATATTTTTAAATAATTTAAATCTATTTTAAAATAAAATTATTTATTGAGACAAAATTCGGGATCTCCAACCCTCCACATTCCTATATATTAATCCACCCATACTTTTCATAGAACTTGCAATTGAGGCCTTAACCCCATTCTTATTGTACTAGGCCTCTTAACCATCATTGGGTTGGGTCTAGAGTTATCTAAAAATATAATCCGAACAAATCAAGTTCGAATAATCCGATTCGCATCAAGCCACAACAATCTTTACCGTAACTAGGGTTTTTAGGGTTTCAAATTCTCTATATAATAAACACGTCTCCCTTTCTCAAATCCACAGTGTCCTTTCACCAAATTTTTGGGGCTGCGACCTGCGAGGTAGAATTAGGGTCATCTTTCTCAGCCGAGATTTATTTATATTTTTATTGTTTTGCTCTTCCTTCAATTGATTTCAATTAGGATTTCTAATTCTGTATCTGCATCTGCACCTGCACGACGCTACCCCGGGCTTCTCTGAATCTCAAAGTTGAGGAAGAAGCCCCAAAGCTTGTGCTAAATCGACGCCGTTTAGTGTTGCAGTTTAGCCTTTGTTTCTCTTCCACGGCTTATCTGTGTCAAAATAACGGTTAAATCCCTTACAAATTTCAAATATTTAATTTTGCCTCTCCACACCTTTAGCTGGTTTTCGAAAGCATTAATTCTCCGAAAATTAGGCTAGTCATAGAGGCAAACAATCAATTTCAGCGGTTGTTCACGTGGGGGTTTATCTTTTTTTCAATAGTTTTGCCTCTAAAATCATCCGCTACAGTTTCTTTTTTCAACTTTTGATTGCATTGATGTGTCCATATTGTATTAACTTTTGGCTATGATTATAGATTTATCCGCGCTTCTGAGAGTGATCTATGACGCATAAGGATAAATAAAATGGTTGAATTTCTTAATATGAGCCACATTTAAAAGTTTTACTTACCACCCAGATGATTTATTTATTTATTTTTGTTAAATTGTTGTCTTTTTTATGCATCTTAGTTGAAAGTTTATTGGCTATGAGGTTTAAAATACACAGCTATATGCCAGTTCTGCTTCAGAAAATTCTTGATTGATAAAGCTGTTTCATACTCTGAGCCTCTAATTTGAATTAATGACAATATTTTCAATTGAATTATGCCAATGATGATTCAATCCAATCTGTTAGAGGTGTAGTGGAGCCAGGATGAACCTACCTGGCAGAAGCTGCATTACTTTGATATTACTGGATTTAACTGAGGCTGTATAATTATTTTGTGGTCAATTGCTTTTGTTGTTTGAATCAAATTGGTGTCTGCAATCGTTAAATTATTTTTGTTTGATTGTTGTTTGAGTGCTTGAGTTTTAACCATACCCTTTTATCTATTCTTGTTGGTATAGGGTCTGAAAAACTCAGAAATTGGTGTGTTGTCATCAGCTTCTTCTCTTGTATTTTAACGAGTGTGGAGTTAAATAACAGCACAACAATTATCTTATATTACATTTTGCACTACAATTATTTAATGAATGTTGTGAGATTGCAGGATTTTGGTATGCTGTTTGTATGTGGTGAAACTATAAAATGTCTATCACAATTGCATTTTATTGCTACATCATTCTGTTAGATATTGTAGTGTTTCCATATATATAAAGCGGTTGAATTGGAAATTATAAATAGTTTAGAAAGACTTGTGTGGGATATATCAATAACTATACTTTCAATTGTTGTATTGAATTGTATTACAGAGAATCTTGTAATATCCTGTAAGTTGTTACCCAATTGGTTTGTTGTGCTTCCAAAAAAGAATTGTGGTGGTTTATTGAGCCATACGAGACCTCTTCAGCAATCCGACAATGTTTAGTTTCCATTTGAAATCAAAATCAACTCCTATTTTGCACGATTCAGCTTCTTGTTCCGATGAAATTAGCTTAGTCAGCCCCCTGATCGTCACCGGTTCCTGCTA
This sequence comes from Zanthoxylum bungeanum, assembly GCA_019454045.1. Lineage (NCBI taxonomy): Eukaryota > Viridiplantae > Streptophyta > Magnoliopsida > Sapindales > Rutaceae > Zanthoxylum > Zanthoxylum bungeanum. Next base: position 78,820 of record SKCR01052206.1, on the reverse strand, counting down.
GTCATTGATTCCTGCTCCTTTTTCGGTTATTATTGCAAGGATGGTGTGTGATAGTGGTTAATGTGATACATTAACGTTACGTTAATGTGATATTTTTAGTTTGGACAGTTACATGATGATATTAATCAAACAAAATTATATTATTTAAATAGAAAATGAAGAATTTGGAAATAGCCATCTAAGTGGTGGTAAAATGAATCAATGAATTGAATTTTTGGTTTGTATTCAATTTGTTACTTAATGTAGATCATTATTTCGATTGTCTTTTAGTATTTATGGAGGATGTTAAAAGACTTTATTCATTTCAAAACCAGCAAAATTTATTTTTTTATCACAGGAAAAATTGATGAATTAATCAACTAATTGTTAGTCTATAAACGAAGAATTGACCTAATTTTTTCCAGATTGGAATGATCGTACTTTATTAGAGTAGCGTTAATTTCATTACAATGCTTAAAGGTAGGGGTGTTCATAGGTCGGGTCAAGCCGTGACCCGACCCGACGTGATCTAACCTGTGCGGGTTCATAAAAAATGTGCAAAATTTTGACCCAACCCGAAATTTTTGGGTTGGGCAATGAGTTTGATACTTAAACTAGACCCGACCCTATACAAATTTTATTATTTTTTCTAAAAATTTTATTATTTCTCTAAAAATTTTATTATTTTTTTAAATTTTTTTACAATATTTTATTTGTTTATTACTTTTTTGTATTAAAATTTTATATATATGATAATTTTTGGGACATAAAATAACTAATATTTATATTTCAAAATAATTAATTCATTAAAAAAAATTATTATTTTTTTAAATGACTTGACGACTCGACTCGAACTGATCGCGTTCCACTTCCCTGTGACTCGACCTGGACCAGATTTTTCCTTGACCCAACCCGATCGGGTCTAACAAAATTTCAAAAAATTCGACCCGATCTGTGAACATCCCTACCTAAAGGTAATGAAATTTGTGTTTATATTCAAAAAAACTAATCAAGTTTTTACTTATTAACCGGATATCTTGCCTCATGAATCAATGATTGTTTGCATATAATAGTAGGACTTGGTTACTTCAAAAAATGATAATAATAATAATCAAGTTTTTACTTAGTAACCAAACATCATGATCTGCATTTGTTCACATAAAATGGTAGAGCTTGAGTTGTTTTAATAAAAAAAATGTGAGTGAATAAGTTCGATTTCGTAGCCTCTCTAACTCGAGCAATTAAGTCTGTAGTGTTAGGACAGATGTGAGACCCCTAGGGTCGAATCGGTGTCTAACGTAGCGGAAGTGAGTCTAACTCGTGGATATCAAACATGGGTGTATTTTTAAATATTTTAATGAAATACCGTATACCATTACGAGTGTTTAGGGAAAAATCGGGGATAAATCAGTGTCTGGACAAACTAAATTGGGATAAAATCAGAGAGAGTGCGATCGTCCGGGCCGAGTTACAAGCATGCTGTTGCGTAGTGCGCAACATGTTGAGCAGCTGCGCACTACACAACTGCTTGTGCTGCGTTGCAGCATAAGAAATTGCGCTTCACCGCAGTAGCCTCGGGAAATTAGGCTTCAACCTTTAACACTTTTAAAATCACCCAAACAAATTTTAATTTCAAAACCAACTTCAACACATTTTATACAACAAATATATATATATGAATTTCTTTGAATCAAAACACAAATGAAAATAGAATCCCACAATGAAATGAGTTATGAATAATTTCAGGTCACTCAAAGATAGTAAAGTGATTCTAGAATGGTAGTCATAGCTCAAAGCTATCATCTAGAGTTTCAAACTCTAATTAATGTATCATGTCCAACATGAACATATTTGACCCAATTACAAGCATATTGTGTTTATGCCTCCAAAGTATTCATACACAACTTATTAGCCTAATTTCAACTTCAAGCTATGTTATTATGTATTCAATACACAATATATCACTAAATGCTTCATTAATGAAAAAACTCACTAATGAAAATATAGTTTTAGAGAAGATCAAACTCACATAGTAAGCTTGATTCTAAGATCCAATCTTCTTCTCATTGTTGAAATGTTGTGGAGAACTTTCAAAGTTAGCAAGCTTGACTCCAAGATCCAATCTTGATTCCAATGCTAGCAAGTTTCATTCCAAGATCCAATCTTGATTTCTCCTTGTTGAAATGTTGTAGAGAACTTCTAAAACTTCTCTAAACACTTCTTTTACTTAAGCTAATATTTCTAATTCTTGCTTGTTTTAGCTTTCACAATCTTAACTTTCTTAAGCTCAAGCTTAATTAAAAACTTGCTCAAACTTGCATTTTATAACAAAACTTATGCAATTTTTAACTAATAAAAGTCTTAATCAACTTTTAGGTGGGCTTAATCCAATTTTTCCAAATATGTATAATTAGGTGTGACTAATCATCTTTATCTACCACTTTGATTTAATCCAATTAAATCAAGACAAAATTTAATTAATGGATTTGTTAAATATCTATCACTTTGATTTAATCCAATTAAATCAAGACAAACACACCTAATATTACATATTTATAATTACCAAAATATTCTTTAATGGTAGAGATATTTATGAAATTACAACAAAATTTTGTGTGATTTTGGATTATTCCAATTAATGCAATTGAGTCAAAGTAAATAATCAATGTTATCCAATAATACTTAATTATTTTAGTTGATAATTATAATATCAAATATTATTTATTATAAAAAATTATCGGCTACCCAAGTGCTCAACGAATACACTTCATATTGTGAGACTCTCTAAGTCCAGGCACGTTCGTCATATAAGCCTAGCTTATATGTATGCAGTTCGGCCACCTTTGAATTTGCGAAAAACACGAACGACTTTTCTGAACTATACAAGTCGAGGTCATCACATATGTTTAACAATCCATCTGTCGTAGGCTATCCGAGTTGTGCTTAGGAAACATAGATTACACCGTCAAGTTTCTGAGGCATACATATCTTATGTCGACATGGCCACGATTCTTTACAACTAATCAGAAATAATTTCTGATATATGCGATCCACCCCAGGTGATCTGCTTTGGCGCCAAAGTCTTAAGAATCGTGACTTACTCATATGGATACCTAAACCCCTTATTATACACATACGGGCAGATGGATTCTATTTTGATATGCACTTGATTAACGAGTGCATCGGTCCACACCCAATGAACATCTAGCGGCCAGACCATGAAAGGTCTCTGACATACATGACATAAAAGTGTGGAGGATCACACGAAAAATCAATGTTATCCTATAGTCAAAGGATCACATATGCTACTCGACTCGAGAAAATTCCTATTGACGGTGTTGTGTATTTCCAATGTCGGACCACCTAGGACTAGGAATATTTACTTTAAGAATAGTTTATAATAGTAATACTATCCCAATGTCGGACCACCTTATGTCCAATATTACTACAAGACTATTCTAAGGTCAATGTCATTCTTAACTTATTTATATATCAATCTAATATGCATAATGACATTATCATTAATAAGGTTTGAAATGAAAAAGTAGTTATTTTATTAATAAATAATAAAATATAATGTACAATATATTATTTGAATTGGCGCTCCAAGCACCAACTCCAACAAACTCCCACTTGTTTAGTGCAAATCCGGATGGTACCGTAGTCTCATCTTCTCCACATATTTATCAAGTAACTTGGGAGGTAAGGCCTTAGTAAGCGGGTCTGCTATGTTGTCTTGTCCTTGAACCCTTAAGACCACTATTTCTTTTCATTCGAAAATTTCTGTAATCACGGAATATTTCGTTTCCACGTGTTTAGACTTGGAATGTGCTCTCGACTCCTTAGCCTGCACAAAGGCTCCGCTATTATCACAATTCAATGGGATCGCAAATTCGCAATACTAAGCACAATGTCAAGTTCTGTGACAAAATTTATAATCCAAACAACTTCTTTAGCAGTTTCCGAAGCCGCTATAAATTTCGCCTTTGTGGTTGAATCAGCTGTTGAGCCTTGTTTTGAACATCGCTAACTAACCGTACTGCCATTAAGGGTAAATATGTATCCAGATGTAGACTTTCTATCATGTGGATATCCCTGGAAGTCGGAGTCTGTATAACCCTTAACTTATAGCTCATCTTCTCCATATATGAGAAACTTATCCTTAGTACCCTTAAGATATTTCATGATATGTTTCACGACTGTCCAATGATCGTTACCCGGATCATATTGATATCGGCTAGTCACACTGACACTGAAACTGATGTCAAGCCTTGCACATAGCATAACATACATAATGCTTCCAATATAAGAAGCATATGGAAAGTTAGACATTCTAACTCTCTCTTCCTCAGTATGAGGTGCCATTTTCTTCAAAAAATGTATGTCATATCAGAAAGTTAAATTTACTGACTTACAATTGGTAAAACCGTCCCTTTTTAATATTTTATCTATGTACGTAGATTGCGACAACCCTACGTCATCAAAATGACGATTCCGACTTCAGGATGCCTGTTTAAGTCCATAAATGGACTTATTGATCTTACAAACCAAGTTTGATGTTTCACTGGATACGATACCCTCTGCTTGTTCCATAAAGATGTCTTTCTCAAGGAATCCATTTAGGAACACAGTTTTTACATCCATCTTCCATATCTCATAATCATGATATGCATTAATGACTAAAAATATCATAATAGATTTTAGCACAGTGACTGGCGAAAAAGTTTCCACATAGTCAGTCCCAAACGTTGAGTGCAATTTTTCGCTACTGATCGGGCCTTATAGGTTTCCAACTTTCCATCAGGCCCTTGTTTTCTTTTATAAACCAGTTTATAACCAATAGGTTTAACTCTTTCAGGAAGTTCAACTAAGTCCCAAATATGATTGTCATGCATAGAATCCATTTCGGATTTCATGACTTCTTACCATTTTCCCAAATCGATATCTAATATCGTTTCTTTATATGTAGTCAGACTCGTTTCCTCCAAGAGAAGAACATCAAGGCTAGCATCAGACGTTAAAAATAGTCTCTTAGGATGCATTGATATTCTATTCGACTTACGTAGAAACTGTGTTGTAAATCCTTTACCTAGTTGGATCTCTGGTTCCATCTCTGGTTCCTTAATGTTGGGATCGAACTCATCAAGTTCAATCTTTCTACAATTCCCACTTTCTTTCAAAAATTCATTTTCAAGAAAAGTGGAAAAAAGAAAAACAAATACATTTCGTTGCTCAGAATCGTAGAATTGATATCCCATGGAATTTTCATTAAATCCAACGAACCTATATTTATACCCCTGGGTCCTAGTTTATCCCGCTGTTCAACTCTAACGCATGCAGGACAACCCCAAATCTTTAAATATTTAAGACTTGGATTTCTATCGTACCATAGCTGATATGGGGTCGCATGAACAACTTTCGATGGAACTCTATTAAGTATATCGGAAGCAGTAAGTAAAACACAACCCCAGAGGTAATATGGAAGATCTGTATAGTTCATCATGAATCGTACCATATCCAATAAAACACGATTTTTTTTGCTCAGACACACCATTGTGTTGAGGAGTTCTTGGTGGGCTAAATCAAGCGAGAATCAAATTGTCCTTTAAATAACTTCTGAATTTGTTGCTCATAAATTCACCACATCGATCTGATCGAAGGCACTTGATGAATTTACTGGTTTATTTTTCTACTTCGTTTCAGAATATTTTGAAATTTTTAAATGTTTTCAATTTATGTCTCGTCAAACATACATATCCATATATTGACTTATCATCCGTTAAAGTCACGAAGTATGTTGAACCGCCAAGAGCGACATGATTTAATGGACCACACACATCACTGTGTACTAGTTCCAATAAATCTTCAGCACGATGTTCAACACCAAGAAATGAGGCCTTTGTCATTTTTCATTAGATACATGACTCACAAATTGGATAAGGATCTAAGATAAGATCTTCAATCAAACCATCCTTAACAAATTTTGATAGACGTCTAACACCTATGTGGCCCAATCTCATATGTCATAATTCAGTATTATTTAATTCAGATCTTTTACTTGTATTTTCCTCTATATTAAAGACATCTCTGTATGTTTCAAAAACGCAATGATCGTTAGATAAAGAACATTCACATATCAAATAGTTGTCTTTATCATATAAACATAAAGCACTATCTTTAATGTTTATTTTATATCCCTCTTTATCTAATATCGGTAAAAATATTATCTATTTGATAAGAGATGGTACATAATAACAGTCATGTAAAATTAATTTACTTCCATTATGGAGATCGAGAACAACTGTTCCTATGGATTTGACATCTGATGTCTCGCCATTTCTGACTCTAAGCTGGATCTCCCCTTTGTTTAGCCTTCTTTTAACTCTCATGGCTTGCATGGAGTTGCAAATATGAGTAGGGCTACCAGTGTCCAACACCCAATCACTATTTTCATCTAAGGCTAATAAGATGTCAAAAATAGGAAAAATACAAAGCGTACATGGGGTTCTTATTTTTCTGTTCACCTTTGGACCATCTTTCTTCCAATGTCTAGACTTCTTGCAGTGTAGACATGCATCAAGAGCTACATGCGGTCTTGCAGTTTGTTTCTTGGAATCTTTCTTCTTATTTCCCATTTTAATCTTCTTAGACTTCCTAGAAGTATTTGAAGAGCTTGCTCCACCATAGAGTTATAAAGTGGGATTCCCTTTCTTCAAATTATGTTCCGCCGAGCGTAATATTTTGTGAAGCTCTTCATATGTGGCTTGCATTGAATGCATCACAAAGCCAGCATATGTACAGGGTAAAGAAGACTGAATCAGATTTTTGCCTATCCTTTCATTTATCATAATATCATGTCGTTCCAAATATCGGATCTGGTCTATCATGTTCAAAACATGAATGCTAACCGTTCCTTTATCCTTGAGCATTACATGGAACAATTCTTTAGACCTTCGATATTTCTCATTTTCTTGATTTTCTTCGAACAACTCCTTGAGTGTTCTTATAATGCTCCAAATATTTGGTATATTTATGTATTGTCTGAGCAAATTAGGAACAATTTCGACAGACATTGGATTGAGTGTAACATACCTCAATTGTTCTGACTCCATGACAAGGCAGATGTTCATTTCGCATTCAAAATAATTCTCAGCTTCTTTCAATTTAAAAACACTAATACGATTAAGGATTTTAAATCTACCTCACATTACCTTACGTAATTCCGTAATCTCCCTTAATGGAAAAATAGAAACTTGACAATCAAAATTTCATAGCGGGAAGTGGATCTCATGACATTTACTCCAGCCTCACACTAATGACGATATTGGCCTTCATAAACTCATTAGGTAGACCTTAAAGGTCAATCACATCCACATGACTCCTTGTTGGTCCTGAATCGTTTCTTATCCTCACACTAATGACGGTCTTGGATTAAGACATGTTCCATGTGTATATTTGTCAATGTGCACTAATGAGCTTCGTAAGTACACTCTCACAATAATGACGGTATTGTGTGACTACGTTAACTCACCACACTACATCTAATGTTTTACCAGAGCGACCCAAGTTCCGAGCACTTATACCCTCATACTAATGACGGTCTTAGGCATTAATAGTACGAACTCATTCATCTCTGTTTTGACAAGACAAACTATCCAATAATGCTCCAATATTATTAATACTATTACATAAATAAAGCAATTACCTAATCACGGGAGATTTATGACAATCAAGTCATAAATATTCTTGGGTCAAAAATTAAAAATTTTAATTTAAAACATGCAATGCATATTCAAAATGACTTATGCATAATTAAATTAAAATTATAGAGGCATAGATTCAAAAACATGACAAATATACAACACATGTTGTGTGGTTAAGACTGTTAGGGTTTTAAGCAGTATATACGGGTAACGCAGTGGAATGCGGGAAAATCAAATTTTCCGATTTCTTTAATTTTTCTTGGGCAATTAAAATAAATTTATTTATTCTAATTACTCAATACTCAAAAACAGAATTTTTTACCCAAAAAATCAGAATTTTTCAATATTGCCGTAAGACCCATAAACTTTACATTTTGATCATTTTAGTCCTAATTTGTCAATTACATAATTAGGTGATTCCAAACCACTAGCAAAATGATTTATACATGTCATACACCTCAAAATACATTAAGCAACCGAAATATCATATTTTCTCAAATTGCTGAGAACTGAGAAGCCCACAAAGTTTCAATTTTGATAATTTTGGTCCAATTTTATCAAAACAAGCTTCGGTGATTTCCAATCAATCCCAAACTGATTTTTATATATAATATACATCAAAATACAACATATATATGAATAGCCTCAATTTTGGTTTAGGTTAGAAAACCTAAATTTTGAATTAATCAAATTAACCAAAATTAACACAATCCAACACTTTAATCTAATCTCTACATCACCAAACAAGTCTCACCACTTTGAAACAACTCAAGAATAATTCTACATCATCATTGAGTGGCCTAACTATTGGAGTTTTGGCGCGGGCGCAGCGGAAGCTCGTGGTTCGAGTGAAATCATAATTTTAACACTTTTTAAATTACCGAATAAATTATTTAATATCTAATATGAATAATTTATTCATATTTGACCTAAATATATTTATTCGATATCAAATAACGACATAAATAGTTAAGAAATATCGCGAAACTTTTACGAAAATATTTTTCCGCAAAATGGCATAAAATACGTTTTTGACCGAACCGACTACCCAATACACATGGGGGCTGCCCAGGTCAGCCCCAACAGTACTAGGGCAGTTCATGGGCTGCCCTAACAGTGACTAATTCACTGTTTAGGCAGCCGTCACCCGGTTGGCTCAAAAGTCACCCGATAACGCCGTTTTTCACCGTTTTCGCATATTTCAACTCCGAAAAAATTTTCGGCAATTGTTCCAACACCCAAAACACATCCAATACATTTATATGACATCATTTTCATCATCATAAACCCAGAATTTCCAGATCTGATCCAGAAACCAAAAATGTCAATTTTTCATTCTTTAATCCAATTTTCTTAACATTAATCAAATTAACCACAACACCAATCCAAGCCACCACAAATGAAGCACCCAAGAATAATTCTTGGCATTACAAGAGTGGTCATAACACTCTAGAATGTCAACATATCATTAAATGATCAAATTGAATAATTATTACACTAATATCATTCAATACAACTTCACACAGGCACCAAGCCTTCAATCCATCATCCAAATCAAAAAGCCCCAAATTCTTAATAAAGGAAGAAACCCTAGAGTCTATCTAGATGATCAAGAAACAAGAAATATATTTTCTAAGCGTAGGGATGTAAGGAATTACCTTTAATTCTCCTAACTCCTTAGCTTTTTTCTTGATTTTCTTCACATTTCCTTCTTGAATCATCAAGAGAATTTGGAGGTGTATTTGGATAGAAGGTTTCGGCTATGCCATAGCCAAGAAGAGAAAAGAAATTTTTTTCTCCTTTTTAAAAGCAAGAACCGACTTTCTAGGGGTATTTTAGTCAATTTCTTAATTTAATTCAATTAAATAAAATTAAACTTTATGTTAGCAAATCAAATTTGTACACCTAAAGTTTAATTAAAACATGCCACATGTATCAATAATAATAGCCATATAACATAACAATTATGAAATATAGATATCATTTAATTATTTAAATATTTAACATTTAAATATCTAAATAATTAATTAATATAATTATTATTATATATGTATTTTTATTTACATTAAATAACAAATACATATATTAATGGCATGTGTCAAAGTCTCATTTGACAAATAATTAATGTGTATCTAATAAAATTATGTATCAGATACAAATACACAATAATTATTAATTGACCAAAATCCCCTAAAGCATGTGTTTTCGTTTAACCGTTTAAATGATTCGAATTAACTCATTTAATCCGATGAAGTATTATGAATAGTCTGTATTATTCATAACGCGTTGCCCAAGTGCTCAATGAGTACACTTCATATCATGAGACTCTCTAAGTTTTGGTTTATCCGTCACAAAATCCAATTTCGTGTCCATAATTCACCCACTCATGAATTATGACGACCACAGATAATCTCGCTAAACTATGCAAGTCGAGGTCATTGCATACGTATAATCCCTCTGTCACAGGCTATCCATATTATACCTGGGATATAGATAAGAACGTCAAACCCTTATGGTATAATATAGTCGACTTTTCAATTTTACGATCTCTAAATAACACTCGGAACTTCTTCCGAAGTTATAACACAGCCATGGATTTACTAGATCACAAACACGTGCAGGATACCTATGCCATGTACACAGGACTGACAGATTCTATCTTGATACACACTGGATATCTTGAGCATCAGTCCACACCCAACGAACATGCAGAGGTCTGATCTAAATAGATCGATGACGTGATTGCCATCAAAGTGTGGAGGATAACTCATATATCTACTGTGGTATCTCAAGTCGAAGGACCACTATGCTCGCTCAACTCGAGAAGATTCATATTGACGTTAGTGTACCATCTATTAGGAAAACTTCAGTGAGTCATTCAGTGTTTATCAAATAAACACCTACATGTATATACAAGTCTCCCGAGACTCATGATTCATTGGGATAAGCCATCGGACCAAGTCACGATATACGACATGTACTGGTCTCAGCGGATTTTACTAATCGACCCGTGTTAGTAAATCTCGACCAGGAACTTTATTTAAGGATATACAACTTATAGTGACGTTTCCCATATCAATTACAAACTACGTTGTAACTGCGCACTACGTTGTAAATCCTAGGTTCTTTGTCTAATATACATGTATCACTAAATTAGATTTAGTTTCAATCTAATCTTAATTAGATATCTAATTGTAATTAGATCGAATATGTATATAAATGACAAGAGGTGCTACCATTAAATAAGTAATATTATGGAAAAATAAATTGATCGTATTTATGAATCGGACATAAATACGATCCGGATTGGCACTCTGAGCACCAACCCTAACACTAACAACTCTAGAATGGCAACCAAGTCATCTAATGACCAAAAGAGAGCTTAATAACACTTTACAAGCTTTATTTGATAAGATACATGCTAACATCTTTCATTCATGCTTCCAACCATCATTTTACAAAACTAAAAGAGTAGATAAACAACCAAACATCACATGTTATAGCTTAGAACCATGGAAACCTTTTTCTAGTTGAAAAAGAGTTGAAAAAACTTATAAATCTGTAAGTTTTCTTCACATTCTTCCTTTGTTCTTCACTTTTCTCTCAACCTTTCTTTTGTAATATTTTTTGGAAGCTCAACATTAAGTGTAGCAAATGAAAAATGAAACCCTTATATATGTAGGGTTATGACCGAAATAAGGGTAAAAATGGAAATAAAAATTTTACAATTTTTTAATCAAGATTAAAAGAAGCAAAATTCAATTTGAATACCTTTTCCATAAAGTAAACATACAAGTACACCAATTACACTAAGCCATATATAGCAATAATTATGATAAAGATAAATGTATTTAATTATTCTAATTATTTAACAATTAAATAATTAGATAATTACTTAATACAAATATCTAAATGCATGTATCATATTTACTTTAAATATTCCATAATATATATATTTGTAACATGTGTCAAATACTTTATTTGACAAATAATTAATGTGTATTTAATAAAATCAAGTATTTAATCCAAATACACATTAACTAGGAAATGGCTGAAAAAATCCTTAAGCATGTATCTTTTCTTTTAACCCTTAAACGATTTATAAATAATCAATATTATTTATAAAAGTTACCATAGTGCTCTACGAGTATATTTCGTGAGTGAGACTCTCTAGATTCAGGTATATCCATCGTAAAATCCAATTTCGTGTCCATAATCTACTCACCCATAAATTATGACGACCACAGATAACTCGCTGAATCATACAGGTCGAGGTCATCACATACGTATAATCCCTCCATCACATGTATCCATATTATTCTAGAGATATAAATATTAACGTCAAATCTCTATAGGTATAATCATGTCGACGTTTCTATTAGCAATCTCTTAATAACACTTAAAACTCAATTCTTTAGTGTACCACGGGCCCATGGATTAAACATATTGCTAATCTTAAAATGAATACCTATGCTTTGTACATAGAACTGACAGATCCTATCTTCATACACACATGATATCCTGAGAATCAGTCCACACTCAACGAATAGCGGAGGTCTGACCTAAATAGGTATATGACGTGACTGTCATCAAAGTGTGGAGGATATCTCATATATCCACAGTGGTATCTCACGTCAAAGAATCGATATGCTACTCAACCCGAGAAGATTCTTATTAACATTGGTGTACCATCTATTAATAATCATCGGTGATTCGTTCAGTGTTTACCCGATATAAACACCTACGTGTCTATACAAATCTCCCGAGACTCATGGTTCATTGAGAAACCATTGGAATGCAATATTCCAATATACGACATGTACTAGTCTCTGCAGGTTTCTTTACTGACCAAGCAATTGTAAACCTTGACTAGGAACAGTTTAAGAATGATACTGTTATGATACAACTCAATGTCAGTTGCGACATTTTTGCAACAATATCATAACTAATCATTCTATGGTCATGTACGTATTTACCATATAATAAAAGAAGAAGTTATATTATAGAAACTGTTTATTTTGTTCATAATAAAATATTTACATAAGTATTTAAAAGGAAATACAAGAGAAATTGGCACTTAGAGCACCAACCTAACAAAATCTCTCACTTGCTCTAGTGCCAATATCGATTGTATCTTATACCCATCGAATCTACATGTTTATCAAATAACTTGGGAGGAATGGCCTTGGTAAGTGGGTCTGCTACATTATCTTCACTCGGCACTTTGCACAGGAAAATATCCCCCCGTGACATAATCTCTCGAATGATGTGATACTTTCATTCCACATGCTTCGATTTCTGATGCGCCCTCAGTTCCTTTGCTTGTGCAATGGCTCTATTATTATCACAGTGTAATGAAATCAGATTCTCGATACTTGGGACAAATCCCAATTCTGTGATAAAATTTTTAACCCAAATAGCTTCTTTTGAAGCTTCCGAAGCAGCAATATATTCCGCCTCTGCGGTGGAATCAGCTATAGACTCATATTTGGAACTTTTCCAACTAACTGCACCTTCGTTAAGGGTAAACACGAATCCCAATGTAGACTTTCTATCATCAGAGTCAGATTGAAAATATGAATCCGTATACTCATTAACCTGTAGTTCATTTCCTCCATATATTAGAAACTTATCCTTAATACCCTTAATATACTTCAGGATATGTTTAACGACCATCCAATGGTCATTACCTAGATTGGACTGATATCTACTGGTTACACTAACCACGTAGCTGATTTCAGGCCTAATACATAACATGACATACATAATGCTACCCAAACATGAAACATAAGGTTGATTAGACATTCTAATCTTCTGTTTATGGACACATCTTTTTTGAAAGATGAATGCCATATCTGAACGGTATATTTGTTGTCTTACAGTTATCAAAATTGTACCATTCTAAGATCTTATCTATGTACATCGATTGGGATAACCCAATAAGCTTCATTTCTCTATCTCTATACAGCTTTATCCCTAAGATATAAGAAGCTTCTCCCAGGTCCTTAATAGAGAAATTCGTACAGAGGTAAGCTTTGACGCCTTGCGTCATCCCGATATCATTCCCAATGATCAGGATGTCATCAACACAGAGAACTAAAGATACCACCATACTCCCACTGACTTTCTTATACACAAAAGATTCTTGCGAATTCTTAAGAAAACCAGACAATATGATTATCTCATCGAATCATAGATTCCAACTTCGTGAAGCTTGTTTAAGTCCATAAATGGACTTTTTAAGCTTACATACCATGCCCAATCTTTTTGCTGGATACAAAACCCTTCGACTGTTCCATATAGATTTCTTCATCAAGAAATCCATTCAGAAAAGCCGTTTTGACATCCATTTGCCAAATCTTGTAATCATGGTAAGCAGCAATAGACAACAGAATCCTAATAGACTTTAGCATCGCAACTGGCGAAAAAGTTTTATTGTAGTCGACTCATTGCGTGTAACCTTTAGCTATCATTTGAGCCTTAAAAGTTTCAACCTTTCCATCAGGCCCACGCTTCCTTTTGTAAACCAATTTACAACCAATAGAAACAATTCATTCAGGAGGCTGAACCAAGTCCCAAACTTGATTCTGATGCATAGAGTCTAACTCCAATTTCATGGCCTCTTGCCATTTCACGAAGTCGATGTCCAACATCACTTCTATATAGGTATAAGGATGAGTCTCTTCAATCAAGAAAACATCAAGACTCTTTTCTTGTATCAAATACAAGCGTTCATGAGGTTTTGATATCCTTTCTGACCTACGAAGTGTGTGTAAAGAAAGTTCTTCATCTACTTGAATCTCAGGTTCCTCCAATGGTTCATTGGTATCCGGTTGTACTTGTAACATCCCCGATTCGGAGATACTACCGGTAAAGAATATGCCGTACTATCGACCAGAGGAATGTCACAGAGAATAGCGTGGTCAATATTCGAACGATCTATGAAAGCTTACTAACCTGTCTATGGAACTTTGAGGACGTACTCGAGGATCAGATACTGGAGAGGTAGTGCCTTGCATACGAGTATCCCGGATATACTGCGTATACCAGACCCCAACACCCTGCCCACTGCAATCACTGACTCCCTAGACCATGCTCTGATACCATCTTTGTAACATCTCCGATTCGGAGATGCTACCGGCAGGGAATGAGCCGTACTATTCCCCTGAGCCTCTGACTCTACAACCGTAAATATTTACTAAAACTCTTCTCTTTATTTGAAATATCTATGTGTGGGACCGTAACCCAAACTTAATGACTTTTAATACAACTCAACATTAGTAATTATAATCTTAATAAAACATTATTTCACAATGACTATTACAGATTAATACATAACTTCTAATTGACTCTGTCTGGACTCTCCATGTTCCTGACTTTGGACTGATGGACTCCATACCTCAATGACTACATCACTATCCGTCATTCCGAGCTCGTCCTCCGAGAATACCTATAAAACAAGGAAACTGGAAGGAGGGTTAGATCGTCGTACGATCTAAGTGAGTGGACAAAAAACAAAACTGAAATGCTGGTATCAAAACATTAGGTTTTTAAAACCAAAATTCCCGAAATAACTTTATAAGAAAACTCTTTTCTGAAAACTTCGTCTAAAATCTCTTTTATAAAACTTGTCTTTTTGAAAACTGCTTTTAAAGCTTTGATTTCTGAAAACTATTTCTAAAATCTGATTTCTGAAAATCGTGTTCTGAAAATCTGATATTTGAAATCTGATATGTTCTCTGAAAAACTTGACGTACGGGGGCGTTATGAATCGCCGCCCCCCATACGCCTAACTGGAGCCAGAAGTGCAAATCCATGACTTAGGGGCGTTACGTATCACCGTCCCCCAAAGCATGCCACTATTGTCCCTGAAATTGGTGGTCTTGGGGCGTTACGTATCGCCGTCCCCCAATCCACTGAACTAGAGCCGGTAGTGCTGATCCATGCTACTACCTGACCCTGAATCTAGGGTCTAGGGGCGTTACGTATCACCGTCCCCTCAGTCCTCTACATGTTCACATCTCTGTTTGTTAATTCCAAACTGTGTCAAGTTACATACTGGGGTGGGTTTTTCCCCTATGCCCTGAAAAACATAAAACTCATGCTTTAAATTTCCAAATTGTATAAAAATTGCATTTAGCATAAACTGAAATCAAGTATGGCTAATGCCCTACGTGTTGGAAAAGTAAATCTCATTTGATAAGAAATAAATAATTAAATCAACAAGAAAAATCAACTTGAAAGAAGAAGTGTCCACTCACAGTTTGAAAAATCAACCAGAATCGTGCCCTAACTTTTGCCTTTCGCATCGCAACGCAAGTTTTTTGCGCGTCGCGACGTGTGCAGACCAAAAATATATCTTCATACTTTACCCAGAACACATCACGATGCACGGTGATTTACGTCGTGACACAAGGCCAAAATCCAGGCCTAAAAACAACACTCTCAAGTCCTTATGCTCAATTACACTTCCAATCTTTTATTTTCCAACTTTACTCACAAAAACCATAAACTTCCATATAGAAACACACTAATATCACTACTCCTCAAACTTATTTAACCCTTTTAACTTCATGATCATCATTTCCCAAATTTAGGTTACCAAGCCCTAATTCTTATTTAGCTTAACCAATGACAAAGCCAAACATGCTTCTACCATCAATAATTCATTTCTACCATTCTTTAATTTAAAAACCAAGATTTTGGGTTAAAATAACCTTACCTTATTTTTGTATTTCCTCATCCTCCAAAATCTCTATGCTTGCTAAATCTTTTCTCTAGATAAGTCCAAATTTACTATTCATCCGAAATTTGACTATATATCTGTTGCCTAAGTTTCATTCAATGTATTATACCACTTTCCGATGATTTTTCGTGCGGTATTATTCTGAACATAGAATGTTATGACTTGGAAGTCATAACTAGAATTGTACACTAATTGTCCGTATGAACCCTTGCTTGCTATAACTATTTTATATCATCGGGTATTCTATTCGACTTAACATCGAAGGTTTTTGCCCGTTCACTCGGCTAACTTATGCATCGTACTTCTTATCATCCCTGGGCGAGCTGCTTCCATGTTCGTGGCTTCTGTGAGTATCTCTTAAATTATTTACCAAGAGGTATTCTCTTGTTCTTTTTTCATTAGGATCTTCACTAAATATTCCTGACTATCTCATAGCTGGACCTTTAGTTGTGCTCAATACTCTTCATCTCCAGGAAATCTTTTTCTTTAGTTGTTAACTCATCAATCCTTTGACTTGATCAGGTTCTTATTAGCGGGTACCTTAATTCTAACTAAAATACTAAGGTCTTTATGGTTGGGCTTCCACACTCCATTTTCGGATTTGGTCCTTGTCATTATTAATAGTACTTGTACCTGATACTCCTTGTATTCCACTTGTCTAACTTGATTCTACTATTATTTCTCATCACTTAACTACTTAGCTCTATATATTCTTCTTGCTATACTTCAAACACTTATGATCTCCTCTCGTTAAATTCTAACATCTCTGGTTATTTTAGGGAGTTTAGAATTCTTTAACCTACTGGTACTGTCTATTGATGACAATTATATTTAGAATATTGTTTCTGGATAGTTTCCTAATGATCATTCATAATTAACTAAAGATCAAGCTTATTGTATGCACCTTGGTGCCTAAACATATTCCTTGTTATTAACATCGATGCTGACGAATTTGGTCATGCAAAAATTCATACTCTCTCGTACCTTGCTTTCAAGGGTCGTTACTCATGTACTTGTCAATAACTTATCTCTTGAGTCCGTACTATGAGGCGAATCTATCAAACCACCCATATGTTGGTTTCTATTAAGGTCCCAAGATCAATTATAAGCATGAAACAAGTGCGAATACAAATCGAGGAAGTCGCGGAATACTTACATCGATCGGTTGAGCGATGCAAAGACAAACAAAACTGAAATTCTGCCTCATGGACTGCTCGGCAGTTCACTGCCAGTGCTCACTGGTTTGGCGTCCATGGTGGTCCTTCGTCAAGCTTCAAGCTTCGTCGAACGATTCCCGGCTCATGGGTGGACTTCCCTATCACCTTCGCATGTCTCGTAGTATGCTAGCACTCAAGAAATTTGCCACAAATTTCCAACTCTTGCTTCCCACTGCTCACGGTTTCAAGAAACCAGAAAACAGAAAGTTGACCCAAGGGCGTGAAGAGAAAGAGATGAGAGAAAGAGAGAGAATTGTGTGATGTGTTCCAAATTTTTGTATCTTATACACAAATGTGAATTTCAAATTCATTTCATGTGAATTTGGCTTTCAAAAAGTCAAGCATTTAATGCTCCATCCACTCATATCACTCAATCCATCAAGTTGTCAAGTCACATCACTCAAAGTGACTAATGATTTGAAGCTTGATGTGACTAACGATTTGACGCTTGATTTGACTTGCGTGCCGCACTCGAATTCGAAATGCAAATGCGCTCGCAAATAATCCCGGGCTCGGGTTCGCTAATTCCAAATTAACGAATTTTCCGTTGCGTCGTAATTAAATGATTACGCCTAGCGAAATCACTATTCACGTCCCTAACAAATTAATTCTAAATTAATTCGTTCGCCCGAATTAAAATCTAATTTTAATTCCGCGTCGAAATCTAATTTCGTTTAATATATCGAATATATTAATTTGTCGATTAATTCCAAATTAATCGTTATCTCTCTTTAATTGATATTTTATCCCAGATAAAATATCTCCGCAATTAATCCCATATTAATTTTCTCTCTCTTCTAATTAATCCCAGATTAATTAAGAGTGCGAGTCATACGTCATCGGTGAATATTTGGGAAGCGACCCATGAGATCCCCGGATATTTTGGCAGTAAAGTCGGTCGTCGGACTATCCGAACACGTAAGTACCTCGTACTACGTTTATACCGATTTACAAGACAAGGTTGGCCTCTAGCAAAGCGCCATGCCAACCCAATTCTCCGAAAATATCCATACAGGAATAAATGATCTATATCAAGTGTAGTATACCGTAGTATTGTGTATGTCGATCCATTATCGGATGATCACGTGTTAGGCCTGGGGCTGGAATTGTGTCTGCCCCGTACGAAGCACATGTCGGATGTCTGGTAACTAGTCTCTATAATCGGATAAACATGACCTAGTCATAATATCCCGATAGCTCGAGCATTTAAGAGAACGAGTTCCGTATCCTACGTGACCATCATCTCCATATGACTGGAGTGACACTTCCGTCTTGACATCACACCCAATACACTACGATTCTCAATATACCCAGCATTGGCGTACACAGAACCTGTTAAATCCCTGGACGACCGCAACCAAAGTATATTGATTGTCGCAAGTATTAGCGGTGCAAGTCTCAGGTTAAGACCAAATACACCTACCCTGATTTCGGACTTCCATAGACACATAGTAATACTACCAATGGAATTCCGAGGGGGTCTATCCAGAGCGAAGCTGTTTCCCGTACCATCGGTAAAACACAACTTCCTATTACACTTGCATGAGTATCATATACCCAAATATATGAGAACTATGCCGTTGTGCCCTCACAACGCGCACAAGTGTAATACTAGTCTTTTACGTATTTATCGATGTCTAATCTCGATAATACTCTGACTAGGGATATTTAATGATTTATCATTTGTGGACTGATACTGTATTTTATCATTCTCCATCCAGGAACAAATCACAGGGACCTCTCATCATTTATACATCTAGGTGATCTATTCACAAATGATAAGAGTGCAATCTCCTTTGTCACATAGTTAATTTGTACAACAACACAGTGATCTGTACAAATAGTGACGCTATGGGTTATAATTTTCCAACAATCTCCCACTTGGCCTATAGCCAGTCACTCGAGTGTCTTACACCCGAACTATGTACGGTTGGCTCAAACTGCTGAGAAAATGCTTTCGTCAGCGGATTTGCATGATTATCATCTGATACGATTTATTTGATCATCACATCACCACGATGTATGATCCGAACGAATCAGATAAATATCGAAGTATTTATCTGGATCGTTGATGAGACCATTAATTCTTTAGCCTGTGCTCAAGCCTAGCTCAGCTACTAACAAAACTATATCTAATCTAATTAGATTATTATCGACCCAGAAGGCTTCTATTGCTGCCTCAGCTGCAGCAATAACCCGCATTTGTTGTTTATTCAGTAACAGTATCTTGCTAGGAAGATTTCCAGCTCACTGTACCGTTATTCAAACTGTATAGTACCGTTTGTGACTTTTAGTCGTCTTTATCGGTTAGGAAACTTGCTACAGTGATCTCAGTCACTTCAAGTTCTCCATCTCCATAGACTAAGACAACATCCTTAGTTCTCTAAGATACTAACGAATGTTCTTAACATCAATTCAGTGACTATCACTTGGATTGGCCTGTTTGTGACTTCATATGCTCAAAGCGTATGAGACACCAGGTAGCGTACATTTTTCAATGTACGATTCCACGGAGAGTTTTCGAAAGCCAAGCTTTCATCGATTGTTATTTTATGGGAATATCATTTCCAAGAAATGACGTATTATCATTATTTTATAGGACAGCCACTGTCAGTGCGCTCCCACTAACCCTCTTATATACACAAGAATCATTTCGTTTTGAATTAAATCATAAACCACTATGATTACATCAAAACGATAATTCCAAAAACCTAATGCTTGCTACAGTCAAACCATGGATCGAATAACCTGCAAACCTTGTTTGCTAGTTTTGGTTCGACAAAACCGACAGGATGTTGTAAACATCCTCATAAAGGTTTCCTTTTTAGGAAAGCGATTTTGCCATTCAGCTGACATATTTCACTAATGAAACATGCAGCATTAGCAAGCATTATCCAAATGGATTTATCATGGCAACAGGTAAAAGGTTCAATCGTAATCAACACAATATTGATA
The DNA here is from genome assembly GCA_019454045.1 of Zanthoxylum bungeanum. Lineage (NCBI taxonomy): Eukaryota > Viridiplantae > Streptophyta > Magnoliopsida > Sapindales > Rutaceae > Zanthoxylum > Zanthoxylum bungeanum. The sequence continues at coordinate 58,220 of SKCR01052206.1, read as the reverse complement.
ACGATACCTTTCCGCTAAAAGCCTAGCTTTACGCGTTGGTATGTTGCCTTTCATGTATATCTTCATTGAAGACTAAATAGTACCAATAGGCAAAATGCCTTGCGATACATCAACTAGTATCCAAACATGTTGATATACATGGAATCCAATTCAGATTCATGACATTTTACCATGATAGGGAGTCGATACCTTGTATCACTTCTTCATATGTAGTCAGTTGGTGTACCTCAATAAGATAGAAATCATTATGAGTTGAGATCAGAAACCCATACCCTAGGTTGTTTTCCTACTCTCTCCGACATACGCGGTTCTTATGTATTCGAAGATTAATGGTATATTTCCATCATTGATGAAATATTTGTGTTCCATTAGGAGTCGATGCCTGGAATAGTATTACTCCGATTTTCATCGAGTTTTACTATCCTCCCACTTACCACTGCATATCGGTATTCCTCTTAGGATAACCGCATGGTAAGCAACAATCTAATTGTTCTCTGGTGAGATGTGTAAGTACAATACTTTGGTATCCCTAGGATAACCTACAATTGGCACTTATCCAATTTGGGTTTTAGTTTGGTATCATCCAAACATATGCCTAGCATACCCAAATTATCAGGAATGAGAAACCCATTTTCTTTCCTGTTCATATCAAAAATGAATTATGTCTAACAGATTATTATGGAACCTTATTCAAAATAAGTTGTTGCACTATTTATGCTTATCCGTTGAAGGAAATGGTAGCTCAGAGCGACTCATGATTAACTTTATCATGTCCAACAAAATTCGGTTACTCATTTCGGACACACCGTCAGATTGACGTGTTCCGGGAGGAGTCCTCATTGAAAGAATACTATACTTTTTTAAGTATATTAGAAACTTATTGCTTAAGTATTTTCCATTACGGTCTTACCGTGACAGTTTAATACTTTAGCCGATCTGTTTGTCTATTTCGTGTCGAAACTTTAAAAGTTTTCGATTTGTGTTCTTCAAAAGAGACACATAACCATAACGCGATGCCACATCCGTAAAGGTCACGAAATATTCATATCCACCTCTAGCCTAGCTAGACATGGGCCCATTTGCTTCACTATGAACTAGGGCTAATAGATCGATGGCATTTACACTTTTACCAAGTAAAGGTGTTTTAGGCACTTTGCCCAATAAACTAGATTCGTAGACTTTATTTGAATGGAATCAAAACAGTCATAATATCCACTCTTCAAAAGTATGGATATACGATTCTTGTTTAATTGTGTCCTAGACAACAATGCCACAAATTAGTTTCTTCTGATCAAATCAGTTCGAGCTATTTGTTTGTCACGTTATACGTTTGAGATTTATTTATATTCAAAATATAAATACTGTTATTCACATCTAATGTGTTTATTTCAATATCATCTTTATATAATAAAACACTTTAGTGTTCTAGAATATAAAGGTTCACCCGCAACGGGTTAAACACTGATAAAGAGATAATGTTTCTAGTCAAACTAGTTACATTATAACAGTTCCTTAATTTAAGTGCACACCCGAAGGGTAGTTCCTAAACTTAGGTATCTACGGTTAAAACAGTGACTTTCGTCCCGTTTCCAATTCGCAGATTAATCTCAACTGAAGTCAGTATCCTGCTCAAAGCAGATTCTGAACATCAATTAAATATTTATGTCACACTAAGTATCTAAAATCCAATTTTAATACTAGTAGTGAATATATTTACGACAAACATATTTGAAGTCAGAGCCTTGCTCGTCTTCGATTCCTTCATGTCTGCTTTGTCCAAACGGCAATCACGCTTCCGCGATCCTGTTTGCCATAATTTAAGCAGAAATTTTGGGATATGTCCTTTTATCTTCCTAGAAGATTATAATGATTTTGCCTTTGCCTGTTTCAACACTCCAGAAGCCTTTGGCCAAGCCTAAGCCTTCTAGAACATCGAAGTAAGGTGCGCCTTGCGCTACTTGCCTTATTGTAAACTTTGATTTTGTCTCCTTGAGAATAGTCATTAACTCTCCAAGAGTTATTATTGCAATTTAGTACTTCTAAGATCTAAAATAGATCTTTGAAGATCCTTCAATTTCATTATCATACTTTAAGGATCTAATCCTTAGTTCTGATTCAGAAATTAAGGAGTCTACTGCGACAAGCTTAATGGATTAAGCACTTAAGTTATCATCACATGATCTTCCAAAGATTATGCTCTACTGTTTGCTTAACTCCGGGCTTAGGCCTAATATGTTATTTTATCAAATAAAGTAACTTATTAGTTTTTCCAGGACCATCCTGAAATTATTCCCAATTTTTGAAAATTAAACCATTTAAATACATTTTCCCTAGGATCATGTTTAAATGTCAATCTTTCATTTTTATATCTTGATTTAATAGTCCAACTATTTAATCAACGATTACAGTACTATTTATTATAATGATTACAATAGTCCAACTATTTAATCAACTATAATTTAATAGATTAAAATCAATTATATTGATTACTATAATCCAATTATAAAATCAACTATAAATGAATAGTTTGAATATAGTCCAACTATTAATTAAAACAACAATTTAAATATTAGTCAAGTCCAATAACATTTATTGATTTGACGAATGATATTTGATTTGAGCGCGTATTACAAGTAATTAAACGAGTATTGCAAATTCAATTCTTGCCTCCCACTATTTTTCGGCGAGCCTCTAACCCTCTGTCGAGTACTCGGGAAACCGTGTTTCCTAGTGGGCTAGGATCCCGTTAAATATCACACAATCTTGACTTTGGCCAACAAATTGTATGATAATTAACTAGGTAGATCTCTAAGATCGATTGGATCCAATCCAATTCCTAGATCCGGTAGGGGGACATCCAAGTCCGAAATATATATCTTATATATGCCAATACATCCAATGTATTACCTAACCTTTTTCCTCTGAATCAACTAAGCCTTGACTTTGGCACTACAAACTTAGCGATCCCAGTCAAGCGCGACCCATTGACCATGGAAAGCTTCGTAATCAATGTCGATGGACAAGAAGTGGTCTTGAATTTGGCCAACAAACCACAACTTGGACAAGACACTGATATGGAACAAAGCCTTCGTGATTCAAACACATCCTCGACAGATAAAGGCCTTGACATTGGCCAAAAAACCAATGCCGTCTTAGATCTTGAGTAAGAATCACTCAATGAAAGGAAAAACGCTTAATATTTAGTGAGGGATTTTCGCCTGCAAATTGGCAACCAATTTATTATCTTTGTTAAGGTCTCATCATCATACACCCTTAAACATGCATTCTAAACACATAATAAAGCGCATATGAAAAAATAATAATGATATGCGGATGGATACTTTACACATTGATCCTAGATCAAATCTCTCCATTTCTCTCTCCCGCTAGCACATGTATTACTTCTACCCGTTACACTACACTTCTAAAGAAACCTCATTTACATTGAGGGGAATATGTGAGAAGAGAATACAAAGAATATTGAGGTACAAGGCTGGACACGCAGGTCCAATTAATAAATTAAATTTATTACAACAATTTCTAAAATTGTCCCACCCATCTAATATCCATCCGATATACATTATTCATGCATCGCAACCATGTATTCACACAAGCATGTTATCAATCAATCTAATCAAATTAATTAATCTGATAATTAGTGACCATCCAATGTTCAAACAACGATTTGATTTTGCTCGAGTCAAACTCGTTTTGCGAATACGTACTTAAAGTACGAATTCTCGAATTAAATTAAACTACATATTTAAATCCAATTCAATATGCATTTAATTCTAATTCATTATTTAATTCCAAATTAAATATTACACTTTATTAATAAACCTTTTACGATTTAAATTCCAAATTTAATCGCTACGGGTCTCAAAGCCCGATTAACGTCCAACGTCAATTTAATTAAAGTCCAATGGGCTTTTAATTAATTTCTTGAGGCGTGGACTTTTGGTCAACTCGGGTCAAATCGAATAACCAAAATCCAATCCGGGAATTACCCCATAAGCCTAGAAATCAATCTTGGCCCATTAGGCCCAATTAAACTTTAAGGTTCATTAAGTCGTATTTGGGCTTTGTGGAGGCGGTTTTGGGCCTAATTGGATCCAATCCAATTTGCCTAAACCCAACTTGATACAATCAAGCCCAATAAGCCCATAACAACACAACAAGCCCAAATCCAATTTTAAGGCCCAATTTAATTAAAAACAAAAAATCCAATTTCACATTTAATTAAACTAAAGTGTATATCATGATTAATCACCCAAATTAACATTTCTAAAACATCAATTTATACAATTAATCTTGCTCATTTTCATCAACACATGTCCAACACATTTTGATTAAAATCAAACCCAATTACATGCTATATCATTCTCGGCAATGGAGGGATTTTGTGTCCGATTCGATTTCAATCCAATTAATTCCACAATCGACATTAAATCACATCCTCAATCGTTTCAAGTCATCCATTGATCAACGAAACAAAAAAAAATCACCAAGACACTTAGGGCTATAACTATCGGCTATTAGGGTTTATTATGCTAAATTACAAATCTAATCCAATTGAATCAAATTCAACATTAAATAAACATTCCCTAATGATTTCCAACACATCCAAAGAATCAAAAAAAAATCAAATTCCAAGACATTATGGTTCATCAACCATTCGGCCAAGCCATCCAATTTTGGGGAAAATTGTTCCAAATCAATTTTCTTGAAATTGATCAAATCAAACTTCAATTAAACATGTTTTAAGCATACTCAATCATCCAATTCAACCAAATCATGCTTGAAAATATTTTACCCAAATTTTAAGCCCTAAACTTTTTCATGCTCAAACCTTGCTCTAGATGCCATTGTTGGTTTCTATTAAGGTCCCAAGATCAATTATAAGCATGAAACAAGTGCGAATACAAATCGAGGAAGTCGCGGAATACTTACATCGATCGGTTGAGCGATGCAGAGACAAACAAAACTGAAATTCTGCCTCATGGACTGCTCGGTAGTTCACTGCCAGTGCTCACTGGTTTGGCGTCCATGGTGATCCTTCGTCAAGCTCCAAGCTTCGTCGAACGATTCCCGGCTCATGGGTGGACTTCCCTATCACCTTCGCATGTCTCGTAGTGTGCTAGCACTCAAGAAATTTGCCACAAATTTCCAACTCTTGCTTCCCACTGCTCACGGTTTCAAGAAACCAGAAAACAGAAAGTTGCCCCAAGGGCGTGAAGAGAAAGAGATGAGAGAAAGAGAGAGAATTGTGTGATGTGTTCCAAATTTGTGTATCTTATACACAAATGTGAATTTCAAATTCATTTCATGTGAATTTGGCTTTCAAAAGTTCAAGCATTTAATGCTCCATCCACTCACATCACTCAATCCATCAAGTTCTCAAGTCACATCACTCAAAGTGACTAATGATTTGACGCTTGATGCGACTAGCGATTTGATGCTTGATTTGACTTACGTGCCGCACTCAAATTCGAAATACGAATGCGCTCGCAAATAATCCCGGGCTCGGGTTTGCTAATTCCAAATTAACAAATTTTCTGTTGCGTTGTAATTAAATGATTACGCCTAGCGAAATCACTATTCACATCGCTAACGAATTAATTCTAAATTAATTCGTTCGCCCGAATTAAAATCTAATTTTAATTCCGCTTCAAAATCTAATTTCGTTTAATATATCGAATATATTAATTTGTCGATTAATTCCAAATTAATCGTTATCTCTCTTTAATTGATATTTTATCCCAGATAAAATATCTCCCCAATTAATCCCAGATTAATTTTCTCTCTCTTCTAATTAATCCCAGATTAATTAAGAGTGCGAGTCATACGTCATCAGTGAATCTTTGGGAAGCGACCTATGAGATCCCCAGATATTTTGGCAGTAAAGTCGGTCGTCGGACTATCCAAACACGTAAGTACCTCGTACTACGTTTATACCGATTTACAAGACAAGGTTGGCCTCTAGCAAAGCGCCATGCCTACCCAATTCTTCAGAAATATCCTTACAGGAATAAAGGATCTATATCAAGCGTAGTATACCGTAGTATTGTGTATGTCAATCCAGTATCAGATGATCACGTGCTAGGCCTAGGGCTGGAATTGTGTCTGCCCCGTACGAAACACATGTCGGATGTCTGGTAACTAGTCTATATAATCGGATAAACATGACCTACTCATAATATCCCGATAGCTCGAGCATTTAAGAGAACGAGTTCCGTATCCTACGTGACCATCATCTCTCCATATGACTGGAGTGACACTTCCGTCTTGACATCACACCCAATACACTACGATTCTCAATATACCCAGCATTGGCGTACACAGAACCTGTTAAATCCCTGGACGAACGCAACCAAAGTATATTGATTGTCGCAAGTATTAGCGGTGCAAGTCTCAGGTTAAGACCAAATACACCTACCCTGATTTCGGACTTCCATAGACACATAGTCATACTACCAATGGAATTCCGAGGGGGTCTATCCAGAGTGAAACTGTTTCCCGTACCATCGGTAAAACACAACCTCCTATTACACTTGCATGAGTATCCCATACCCAAATATATGAGAACTATGCCGTTGTGCCCTCACAACGTGCACAAGTGTAATACTAGTCTTTTACATATTTATCGATGTCCAATCTCGATAATACTCTGACTAGGGATATTTAATGATTTATCCTTCGTGGACTGATACTGTCTCATATCATTCTCCGTCCAGGAACAGATCACAGGGACCTCTCATCATTTATACATCTAGGTGATCTAATCACAAATGATAAGAGTGCAATCTCCTTTGTCACATAGTTAATTTGTACAACAACACAGTGATCTGTACAAATAGTGACACCATGTGTCATAATTGTCCAACACCATATTCGTGGCTAAAACCGTTCCAAACCTTTAGTGGTTTGGTTAATCTAGACTAAGGTTGGGTACTTTATATGATCACCTGACCAAAATTATCTTGTTGTCACTTAGTTTTTTCTTTACTTATTGAGTATTATTATTATACCGTCGTTTCACCTAAACAGCTCCGCTCTCACACTTTTTCCTTAGTATTCATTTCATCCTCTGCTTTAAGCTACTGTATATTGAGAACTTTATTGGTCTATGTCTCTATCTTCTTATCTTAGAAATGTCTTCTTTCCTTATACATCCTTTATATCGTCAAACCTTAGTTCCTTGAATTCTTAGTCATTTTTTACTTCTATTTTATTTATGTATTGTTCTATCTAAACAACTTCTACCCTCACTCATATGCTCAGAATCGTCACTCGCTTTTATTCCATTCTTAAACTATATCTAAAGGTCTTATGGTCTGGTTTTCCTTCACTATACTTTCACTTATTCTTGAGAACATCTTGAGGCAACCTTGAAGGTCCGTCTCTACGACTGTTGTCTAACAAGGGTTGGGAGGGTGGGAGCTTATACTGAGACCTTTCTGATTATGATATTCTATTTGCATATCCTGCTTGTCCTAGGGCCTAAGACTGTCGTGAATATATATATCAGATGTCTATTAGGGCACTACTGCTAAAATTGGCTCGTTTTTTTAAACTTACTTCTGATCATTTTCTACTATCGACCACACTACTTCTTCTGTGAAATTCCTCTAGAGTAGTGCTTATTGAAAACTCCCTCGTGCTGGCTCTACACTACTTCCTATTTAGTTCCTGTCGTTAAACCTTCTGAAGTCGTTACTTCCTTTTTCTGGGTGCCGATATACTCTCTTTACTGTTCTTCCTTAAGAAACTTACTCTGTTGCATAGATTCCTTTCTTATCTCAGTTCCTTGAACTTCTTACACCTTTACTTTCCTAAAACTCTATCAATCTCGATTATTTAGGACATCTTCTACTAAATCTTTAGTTCAGGTATTACTTTTTACTTAGTCTCTTTCTTCTTAATACCTTGAGACTCAATGTAAATTGTTCACTCTACTCATGAGAATCATTCTTCCTGGTCTTTACATACTTCTAGGTTCTACTTCCTTAAGGATCCCTTGATTCAACGATGATTTTCTGACTTAGCTCAACTCATCGTGGCTTCGATCTATTCTATCTTATACTTCTTATCTATGTTTCATTGGAACCATTGATTTGGTTGTCTAGCCATCTTGCGATTCGTCTAATCTATTAATTGCTCTTCTTTACTGGCTTTTCTCTTTACCGGGCTCACAGTTGAGGGGTGAACATAAGAATTTCTTAAGGATCTACGGATACGCGCTCTGTTTATACTTAAGCTTGGTAATGATCTATTTAGGTGACTATATGCTTATTAGAATCATGGTTTCTAGAAGAAAATGGTCATCATTCGTTCTATAAGAACTTAGTTGACTATTCTATGTCTTGGGTCCACAACTATTATTATCTATCTATGATATTGTCTTCTTACTATGTTAACTATGTATCTATATGTTTTGAATTTCCTTGTTACTGTTCATATCCCATTTTTACCTTTTGCATACCCTATTTCTTTTCTCTACGCTCTGCTACAGAGGCTAGTCGTGTTTCATTTTCCTAACTACTTCCTAGATCTCAGTCTCTATTCTTGTCATAAGTCTTAGCTTTATCATTCTGTTGTACTGTCTATACTAGTACTTTCATCACTCCAAAATATCTCCAACCTCTCAGTTCTAATCTTGTATTCTTCCACGATTTTCTACTAACTTTGGCTGATCAATAGGTTCTACTACATTTAATCTATCTTGTGGACTTCTGCTAGTCTTGCAAACCTCGCACTAACTTTCCTTGATAATTAAGCCATACCGAGTTCTCTTCTTATATCCTTGAAAAATCCTTGATCCTATTTTTGAGTAACTTGCCTTCAAAGGTCTTTCCATTTCTTAAGATGAACTTCCGTTGGGTTTCTTACGGTTTCCTAAATCTATGCTGGTAGGAACTGCTTTATATCTCATCGGTACTTTTCTTATCTCGATGGTTTTATATATCTTTATTCTAATACTCTATATCTTGATAGAGTATTTTACTCATGTAGGGTAGGTATAAGATAGGCTCTGTCATGACATCTTTCTTATCTGGTATCACTAAGCGGTGGTAGACTAGATAGCTCAAGATCTTGTCACCATTAAATTACTTGGGATAAGGTACCTAATCGTTTATGCTTATGACCTTTATTTGCTCGCTTATTGGCCTGGGTCTAGATTCGGGGATCTAGAGTTCTCTAGGTCCTTTGTGACATCTCTTATCTGCGGGAACTTCCTATGCTTGCCTCGATCTCCCGCTTCTTTTATCTTTCTGTATACTCATCATTACTTAGGGAACTTACTATCTATAGGAAGTACTTGAAGACTATTATTTCGGCTTGAAGGAATGTTCTGAGGTGGGAAGGGATCTTACATCTTCTAGGCACTCTATTACTTGTTCGGGCTTTTTCTATTCTCTTTTTATTGTAATATCCTCGGGGATAAAAATTTTCACTACCTTATTCTATCCCTTTACTTTCTTTATCTCTGGCTACTTATACTCTTATACATCCTTCGTTACTTTCTAATAGCTTTTCTTTCTCAATCCCTTGGTAAATTTTCTTAAAATCCTACTGTCTGGTTTCATAGATTGTTTTTTTTCTTATGATATTAGGTCGGTATAACTTTAAGAATGTTTTCTTAACTTGTATTTAGAGTATAATTATTCTCATAAGGAATGCTATTTGAATGATATATGAAAGCTTACTAACCTGTCTATGGAACGTTGAGGACGTACTCGAGGATCAGATACTGGAGAGGTAGTGCCTTGCATATGAGTATCCCGGATAAACTGCGTATACCAGACCCCAACACCCTGCCCAATGCAGTCACTGACTACCAAGACCTGTTGGGTCTCTAAGATCAATCTCAAGATCATTTAAGCATAAAACATGTGTGAATACGCAAAGAAGTAGCATAAATTATACTCACTTTGATCGGTTGTGTGGATGTGTTGAGAACAAAAAATTTTGCTCCTTTGAATTTGCTCCAAGCTCCTCTTTGAATGATTGGTGTAGCTCCAAGCTTTGAAGTTTGATTCCAAACTCAATGGGAAAAGTTTCCCTATCACCTTTGTATGATTCTTTAAGTGCTAGCTCTAGGAAAATTTTGCAACAAAATTTCCCATTGTGTCTTTGTAACTCACGGAAAAGTAGAAGAGAGGAGATGGATAATGTTTTTCACGCCCAATGGTGAGAGAAGAGAAAAATGAGTGAAGTGTTTTTGATTTCAAAAATCAATGTAAAGTAATACCAAAATCCAAAGTTGGTATATGTCACTTACACATCAATTTTAATAATGCTTGTGTAAGAAACAAGCTAACCAAAAAATCCCACCAACTTATATCAACCAAAAGTTGATAAGTTGACTAGGTGATGTGACAAGTGGTTGGCCCCACTTGATTCAAAATTTGAGTGGGCCCTCAAACACATTCCTGGTTCGGGTTCGTTAATTCCGAACTAACGAATTTTCCATTGCGACGTAATTACTATTAACTAGGCATAATTAATAATTATGCCTAGCAAAATTACTATTAAAGTCGCTCGCGAATTAATTCTAAATTAATTCGTTCGCCCGAATTAAAATCCAATTTTAATTCCATTATGAAATCTAATTTCATTTAATATATCGAATATATTATTTAATCAATTAATTCCAAGTTAATCACTCTTTCTCTATTAATTGAATTTTATCCTAGATAAATTCTCGCCGTAATTAATCCTAGATTAATTTTCTTTCTCTTCTAATTAATCCCAGATTAATTATGTTCGATTCATACGTCATCGGTGAATCTTCGGGAAGTGACCCATGAGATCTCTGGATATGTTGGTAGTAAATCCGGTCGTCAGACTATCCGAACACGTGCGTACCCAGTACCACATTTTTATCGATTGACAAGACATGGTTGACTTCTAGCAAAGCACCGTGCCTACCCAATTCTCCAGAAATATTCTTTAAGGAATATATAATATTTGTCAGGCATAGTATACGTAGTATTACGTATTGCGATCCAATATCAGATGTCACATGCAAGGCCTGTGGCTTGAATAGTGTCTGCCCCGTACGAAGCATATATCGGATCACAAGAAACTAGTCTCTATAATCGGATAATCATGACCTTGTCATATTATCTTGATAGTTGCAACATAATAGAGAACCAGTTATGTATCCCTGCGTGATCATCATCTCCATATGACTGAAGTGATACTTCCGTCTTGACATCACACCCAATGTAAATAAATTCAGATGGATATTAGATGGGTGAGGGCAATTTTGGAAATTGTTGTAATAAATTTAGAATTTATTAAATTGGACCTGCGTGTCCAGCTATTACCTCTTGATTCTTTGTATTTCACTTCTCACTTATTCCTCTCAATGTAAATGAGGTTTCTTTACATTTTGTTATGTAATTGGGCAGAAGTAAGATTTGTGCTAACGGGAGAGAGGAAAGTGAGAGATTTGTTCTAGGAACAAGTTGTTTTAAATATCCATCCGCATATCATTATTAATTTATTTACGCGCCTTATTATGTTTTTAGAATGCATGTTTAAGGGTGTATGATGAGACCTAATCAAAGATAATTAATTGGTTGCCAATTACGCGAAAAACCCTCAACATATATTAAGCATTTTCCTTCCATTTAATGATTCATTCTCAAGATCCAAGATTGGCACTAGTTTGTTGGCCAAAGTCAAGAGCTTTGTCCATCGCGGATGTGTTTGAATCTTGAAGGCTTTGTTCCATATCGCATGTCTTGTTCAAGTTGTGATTTTTTGGCCAAAGTCAAGATCACTTCTTGTCCATCGACATCGATTACGAAGCTTTCCAAAGTCAATGGGTCCCGCTTAACTGGAATCATTAAGTTTGTTGTGCCAAAGCCAAGGCTTAATTGATTCAGAGGAAAAAGGTTATGGAATATATCAGATATATTGGCATATATTAGATATGTGTTTCAGATTTGGATGTCCACCTACTAGATCTAGGAATAGGATGAGATCCAATTGATCTTAGAGATCTACCTAGTTAAATATCATACAGCTTGTTGGCCAAAGTCAAGGTTGTGTGTTATTTAACGGGATCCTAGCCCACTAGGAACAAAGTTTCCCGAGTACTCAACAGAGGGTTAGAGGCTCGCCGAAAAATAGTGGGAGGCAAGTATTAAATTTGCAATTTCATTTAGATACTTGCCAATACGCGCTCATTTCATTTTTCGTCATTTATAAATATATTAGTTGGACTAATATTTAATTGTTGTTTTAATTAAACAGTTGGAATGTATTCAAACTACTTCAAATAATAGTTGATTATATAATTGGATTATAGTAATCAATATATTTGAATTTAACCAATCAAATTATAGTTGATTATATAGTTGGACTATAGTAATCATTATATTCAACAGTATCTGAAATCGTTGATTGGATAGTTGGACTATAGCAATCAAAATAACTGAAAGATTAGTGTTTAAAACATAATCCTGGGAGAAAATATCATTAAACGACTTTAATTTTCTGATTAGGAATAATACCTCAGGATAGTCCTAGGAACTGAGGAGTTACTTTATTTGATAGAGAAACATCTCAGGCCTAAGCCCGGAGTTGAGCAAATAGTAGAACATGATCTTTGGAATATTCATGTGATGATAACTTTAGTGCTCAATCCTTTATGCTTACCGCAATGACACTTTAATTCCTTCGTCAAAATTAAGGATTAGATCCTTGTACCATTATGATGAAATTAAAGATCTTCATAGATCTATTCTTAGATCTTAGAAGTACAAATTGCAAAAGAAGCTCTTTCGCTCGTGTATGTCAGAGGGTACATCTGTCGAGCACTAGGTGTCGCAGATGATTGCTAACATCGATCAGCTAGGTTAGCTGGGCATTACCTACGTGGCCGAGACTACCAAAGATTTGATCTTATAGTCTCTACCCGAAAGCTGGGGCATGTTCATTGCGGACCAAAAGTAAACTCTTGGAGAGTTGATGGCTATGCTATAGGAGGCGGAGCCAGAGCTTCTAAAGGGGCAAAGGCAAAATCATCACTGTCTTCTGGGAAGACAAAGGACATATCCCAAGATGTCTGCCTAAACAGTGGCAAATGCGGTCACTGGAAGCGTGACTGCCGTATGGACAAGGCAGACATAAAGGAAGTGAAGATGGGCAAGGCTTCGGCTTCAAGTATGTTTGTCATAAATATGTTCGCTATTAGTTTCAAAATTGACTTTTGATACTAGATGTGGTACATAAATATATGTACTGATGTGCGGAATTTGCTGATAAGCAGGATACTGAATTCAGTTGAGATCTATCTGCGAGTCGGAAACGGGACGAGAGTCGCTATTTTAACCGTAGAAACCTAAGTTTAGGAACTACCCTTCAGATGTGTACTTAAATTAGGAAACTGTTATACTGTAACTAGTTTGACTAGAAACATTATCTCTATATCAGAGTATAACTCATTGCGGGTATACCTTTATATTCTAGAATTATTTTATAAAGATGATATTGAGATAAACACATTAGATGTGAATAACAGTATTTATATTTTGAATATAAATAAATCTCAAACGTATAACATGACAAACAAATAGCTCAAACTGATTTGATCAGATGAAACTTACATGTGGCATTGTTGTCTGGGAGATGCAACCTTTATTCTAGGAATAAGGATCTACTGGGATAGATCTAAAAGTTGTTGGCACTCTCCGAGAACTCGTACATTGAAATAATTGTACGCGACCTGGTGTCTCATATGCTTTGAGCATATGGAGTCACAATCAGGCCAATCCAAGTGATAGTCACTGGATTGATGTTAAGAACATCCTTAAGTATCTTATATGAACTAATGATGCTTTCTTATACTATGGAGAAGGAGAACTTAAAGTGATTGGGTTCACTGTTGCAAGTTTCCTAACCGATAAAAACGACTATAATTCGATAAAGGTACTATATAGTTTGAATACCGGAACAGTGAGCTGGAAATCTTCCAAGCAAGATACTATTGCCGAATAAACAACAAAAGCGGAATATTGCTGCAGCTGAGGCAGCAATAGAAGCCATTTGGATCTTAATAATCCTAATAAGATTAGGTGTAGTTCTGTTAGCAGCTGAGCTAGGCTACAACACAGGCTAAAGAATTAATGGTCTCATCAACGATCCAAGTATATACTTCAACTATTCATCTGATTCGTTCGGATCAAACATCGTGGTGATGTGATGATCGAATAAATCGCATCAGATGATAACTTAACAAATCCGTTGACGAAAGCTTTTTCTCAGCAGAAGTTTGAGCGAACCGTACATAGTTCAAATGTAGGACACTTGAGTGATTGGCTATAGGCCAAATGGGAGATTGTTGGACAATTATGGCCCATAGCATCACTATTTGTATAAATTAACTATGTGACAAAGGAAATTGCTCTTTTATCATTTGTAATTAGATTACCGGGATATATAAATGATAAAAGTCCATATGATTAGTTCCGGATTGATAAGATATGAGACAATATCAATCCATGAAGGTTTAATCATTAAAACATCCCTAGTCGGAGTATTATCGAGATTGGACATTGATAATGCGGAATAGACTAGTATTGCACTTGTGCGTGTTATGGGAGCATAACGACATAGTTCTCATATATTTGGGTATTGGATAATCAAAGAAGTGTCATAGGAGGCTGTGTGTACCGATGGTACGGAAACAGCTTCGCTCTGGATAGACCCCTCGGAATTCCATTGGTAGTATGACTATGTGTCTATGGAAGTCTGAATCAGGGTAGGTGTATTTGGTCTTAACCTGAGACTTGCACCGCTAATACTTGAGACAATCAATATACTTTGGTTTTGGTCGTCCAGGGCTTTAACAGGTTCCGTGTACGCCTCTTCTGGGTATATTGAGAATCGTAGTGTATTGGGTGTGATGTCAAAAAGGAAGTATCACTCCAGTCATATGGAGATGATGGTCACGTAGGATACGGAACTAGTACTCTTTAGTACTGCAGTCATCGGGATAATATGACTAGGTCATGATTATATGATTATAGAGACTAGTTACCAGAGATCCGACATGTGCTTCGTACGGGGCAGACACAATTCCAGCCCCAGGCCTAGCACGTGACATCTGATACTGGATCGCAATACGCAATACTACGTATACTACGCCTGATATAGATTACATATTCCTTTAAGAATATTTCTGGAGAATTGGGTAGGCACAGTGCTTTGCTAGAAGCCAACCATGTCTTGTAAATCGGTAAAAACGTACGTGTTCGGATAGTCCGATGACCGGATTTACTGCCAAAATATCCAGGGATCTCATGGGTCGCTTCCCGAAGATTCACCGATGACGTATGACTCAGATATAATTAATCTAGGATTAATTATAAGAGAGAGAAAATTAATCTAGGATTAATTACGGAGACATTTTATCTGGGATAAAATACTATTAAAAGAGAGAGAACGATTAATTTGGAATTAATCGATAAATTAATATATTCGATATATTAAACGAAATTAGATTTCGACGAGGAATTAAAATTAGATTTTAATTCGGGCGAACGAGTTAATTTAGAATTAATTCGCTAGCGACGTGAATAGTAATTTTGCTAGACAGAATTATTTAATTAAATTTGATTTAATTACGTCGCAACGGAAAATTCGTTAATTCAGAATTAGCGAACCCGAGCCCGTGTTTGTGGGCCCACTCGCATTTCGAATCAAGTGGGGCCCACAAGTCACATCACGCGTCACATCATTGGTCACTCAAGTGATGGATGTCTTGTCACTTTTTGGTGATTGATAACTTGTCACTTTTGAGTGATGTGAGTTGATTGATAGACTTTATGATTTGAAAAAAAATTTTGAATTTTGAAAATTAAAAAAATGGTATTTGTTTTTGGAATAACAAATACACAAAATAACTCAACTCTTCCTCTCTCCCTCTCATTCATTCACGGCATTGGAGGCCAAATTTTCTCTCCATTTTCTCTCATTGGCCGAGAGCTTCAAGGAAGAAGAAGAAGATTTGTTGCAAATCTTCAAGAGTGCTAGCACACCATAGGAGTCTCAAAAGGTGATAGGGAAACCCATTCATGAGCATGGAATCCCAACACAAAGATTGGAGCTTGGAGCACAAAAAGAGGCGTTTGGCCGAGAGTCATCCATGGAGGAAGAAAAGTTTTGTGTTCATCACATCGCAAAAGCCGATCAAAGTGAGTATTTCCAAAACTTTACTTTGATATATTCGCACTTTTCAATGCTTAATTGATCTTGCGATGACTTAGAAAATCCAACAATCTCCTTATCATTTTTATACATAAAACACCCATTGTTTCTAAAAAAAAAAGTTACCCACATTGGGCTAATAAAGATACATATATAATATTCCTAGTCAAACTAGGTACATAATAACAGTTTGATAAGTTTAGTACATGCCCCGAGGGCAGTTCCAAAATATAAGTCCCAACGGCCAAAACAAAGACCCTAGTCCCATTTCCAACTCGGAGGTCTATCTCTCCTAAAGCCAGTCTCCTGCTAATCTGTAGATCCTGCACATCAGTACATATATGAGTACCACAACCAGAATCAAAAATCCAATTTTTAAAACTAAAAGTAAACATGTTTATTTCTATAAAAAAAATATACATGAAGCAATGCCTTGCCCGCTTTGATTTCCTTCATGTGCGCCTTGTACTCACGTCAGTCACGCTTCCACTGACCCCGTTTGCCACATTGTAAGCATACATCTTGGGATTTTTTCTTTGCCTTCCTAGAAGACTTTGACGATTTGGCCTTGCCCTTCTTCTTCTTCTTTACACCTCCAGTAGCCTTCGGCCAAGCCTTGGGAGACTGAGATGTTGAAGCGAAGTGCGCCTCGTGCTTTTTGCCATTCAATAGCTCTTTTTCTGCTTCACGCAACATTGTCATCAACTCTCCAAGAGTATGGTATTGGTTCATCATATTGTAGTTCATGATGAACCCATTCCAGCTGTCAGGAAGAGACTGCAAGATCAAATCTATAGAAGTCTCATCCTCAAAGGTTATGCCTAGCTGACCCAGCTGTTCAATGTCAGCAATCATCTGCGACACATGGTGCTCGACAGATGTACCCTCTGAAATTCGAGAGCGAAAGAGCTTCTTTTTCAATTCATACATTTGCGATCTAAGGTTAGATCGATGAAGGTCCTTAAATTTTGCCATCATAGTATAGGGATCCAATCCCTTGTTTTGGCGACAAAATTGAGGGGTCATCGCAGCGAGCATGACAGATTGAGCAGTTGAGTTGTCATCGCTATGAGTCTTCCAAAGCTCAAGCTCAAGCGGTTGTTCATTTCTGAGCTCAGGACCGAGAGGTCTCTCTATCGTATAGAGCATCCTCTCAGTCCCCAGGACAATCCTGAGGTTCATATCCCAGTCAGGAAAGTTCACGCCATTAAAGACATTTTCACCCATGATAATGTCTCTAACCCCGATCTTTCCAGTCATCTTAATTGAATAATATAAGTATTCAATTAACGATTTTTGGGTATAGTCCAACTGTTACAAGAAAATAATAAAATATTAGTCCAACTAATAAATACATAAAATGATGAAATAATTTGAAAGCGCGTATTTGGTAAGTATTTGAACGAAATTGCAAATTCAATACTAGCCTCCCACTATTTTTCGGCGAGCCTCTAACCCTCTGTTGAGTACTCGGGAAATCTAGTTTCCTAGTAGGCTAGGAACCCGTTAAATAACACACAACCTTGACTTTGGCCAACAAGTTGTATGATATTTAACTAGGTAGATCTCTAAGATCAATTGGATCTTATCTAATTCCTAGATCCGGTAGGTGGACCTCCAAGTTCGAAACATATATACAATATATATGCCAATATATCCAATATATTTTCCTAACCTTTTCCTCTGAAACAACTAAGCCTTGACTTTGGCTCAACAAGCTTAATGATTCCAGATAAGCGGGACCTATTGACCTTGGAAAATTTCGTAATCCATGTTGATGAACAAGTAGTGACCTTGACTTTGGCCAACAAATCACAACTTGCCCAAGACATGCAATATGGAACAAAGCTTTCATGGTTCAAACACATCCGCGATGGACATTGATCTTGACTTTGGCCAATAAGCCAATGCCAATCTTGGATCTTGAGAAAGAACCATTCAATAGAAGGAAAACGCTTAATATTTGATTGAGGGTTTTTCGCGTAATTGGCAACCAAATAATTATCTTTGATTAGGTCTCATCATACACCCTTAAGCATGCATTCTAAAAGTATAATAAGACACGATATATAAAATAATAATGATATGCGGATGAATATCGCATAAATTGTTCCTAGAACAAATCACTCTATTTCCTCTCCCCGGCTACCACTATTCTAACTTCTACCCAATTACATAATACAATAAAGAAACCTCATTACATTGAGGGGAATTGGTGAGAAGAGAATTACAAAGAGTCGAGAGATAAAGGCTGGACACGCAGGTCCAATTTAATAAATTCTAAATTTATTACAACAATTTCCAAAATTGCCCTCATCCATCTAATATCCATTCAATATACATTATTCATACAATACATCCATGTATTCACACAAAGCATGTTATTCAATCAATCTAATCCAATTAATTAATCTTTGAATTAAATGATCATCCAATGTTCAAACAACGATTTGATTTGCGCGAGTCCAACTCGTTTGAGAATAAGTACTCAAAGTGCGTATTCTCTAATTATATTGAATTACAATTTTAAATCCAATTTAATTTATATTCAATACTAATTCTTTATTTAATTCCAAATTAAATGATTACACTTTTAATGTGCCTTTACGATTTAGATTCTAAATCTAATCTTAATGGGTCTCAAAGCCCAATTAACATCGAATGTTAATTAATTAAAGTCCAATGGGCTTTCAATTAATTTCTTAAGGCATGGACTTTGGCAACCAAAGCCCAACAAGGAGTCACCCTTTTCCATAAAATTAATTTTGGCCCATTAGGCCCAATTAATTATTTAAAGGCCCATTTATTATATTTGGACTTAATGGTAT
Organism: Zanthoxylum bungeanum; assembly: GCA_019454045.1. Lineage (NCBI taxonomy): Eukaryota > Viridiplantae > Streptophyta > Magnoliopsida > Sapindales > Rutaceae > Zanthoxylum > Zanthoxylum bungeanum. Next base: position 39,168 of record SKCR01052206.1, on the reverse strand, counting down.
GATTTTAGGCCCAATTTGGATCCAATCCAATTGTCCTAAACCAACTTGGCCCAACCAAGCCCATTAGGCCCAAATATAACAATTTTAACCCAATTCCAAATTAAGCCAAATTAATTAAATTCTAATATTCCAAATATCACAATTTATTTAATTCAAGTGTATAGCCATAATTAATTATTTAAATTAACATTTCCAAAATACCAATTTACATAATTAATCATGCTTTATCATATTCAATACATGTCCAACATTATTGAAGCAAAATCAACCTCATTACATGCTCTACAAGTCACGACAATGATGGTATTTTTATATCAATTTTGATTTCAATCCAATTAAATCACAAATCAATATATCCAAGTATTTTAAACACATCCAATGGTCTTAAAAAATCAAAATCACCATGACATAAAGGGCCTCTAACTCTCGGCCAATGTAAGCAAATATAGGGAAAATTAATCCAATTTATTTTCTCAAATATTAAGATGCATAAATCTAATTTAACATCATCCAAGCTTATCCAAACCATCAATTTGAAGATATCATGCTCAAATCACAAAATTCCAAAAATCAAGATTATAAACCCTAAGTTCATTTCAAGCTTAAATAGGCTCTGATACCATTGTTGGGTCTCTAAGATCAATCCCAAGATCATTTAAGCATAAAACATGTGTAAATACGCAAAGAAGTAGCAGAAATTATTCTCACTTTGATCGGTTGTGTGGATGTGTTGAGAACAAAAATTTGCTCTTTTGAATTTGCTCCAAGTGTGGACACGGCGACGCTGTCCGGGCTCGTGGCCCGATCGGGAGTACAGAGTAGCCCGCGGGTACTAAATCGGAGAAATAAAATGGAGTCGCCACCCAGTGTGAACTGGGAAATGATTTAAGGCCGCACTCACCGCTCGCAAGGGAAGACCTCAAACCGTTGGGTTCGGAATGGTCCCTTACTTATGCCAATTGTAATGAAAAGATTTATGCAATAGTATAACCAAGTCTTATGTAACACATGCAAGATAATGTAACCAACACACAAGATTGCACACCCATAATCGTAAATAAAAGAAAATGAAGGCAAAATGCATAATTCATAAATGTATTAAACGTTGAAGCGCAATAGTGAAACTAATAACAACTATAAAGGCATTAATAATAAAAGCGAGCATACAATCTCATGAACATATCAAATAAATAAATGCGGAAATATAAATAATTAATAATGGTAAAAGCGTCAATAATGAAATGGTATGGTTAATTATGTAATGCGAAAGAAATGACTTAAATAAGCAAACATGCACGAAATATGAGGAAAAGAAGTCGATCCATTGCATGCATGTTCGTGGTGCGTTTGATAACGCGTTAGAACAGTAAACAGAATGCATGCGTTTGAGTAGTGTTTGAGAACGCATTCGAACGGTAAAAAAAATGCATGCGTTCGAGTAGCGTTTGACAACGCGTTCGAACAATATTACCAAAGTGGTATCTAAAATGAAACGGAAACATGTATGAATGTTGCTCAAGTGGTACGTGGAGTTGTATCCCAAGTACAGATCGCACTACCGTCTATTCAGATTCAGCTACGGAATTTATGTCTGGGTTTCCATCCGATATACCGTTAGAAGCAAACACTCAAACATAAACATGGCATGAACGCGAAAATGAAAAGATGTAAAACAACAACCAAAACAAAGATGGATAGCAAAGTCAATAGGGGAAGGGCGCGACAAAATATTGTTGTAAAGGTAGCCTTTTAGGCTTTTTCTCCCTCAAATAGAGGACCTTTAAACCAACATAATTAGCCCATACGCATCAATCAACAATGCATAATTAATAAAAGGGATGCGACCAAGGCCGACATCTATATGGGATCTCGTATGCCCGATTGAACATATCTCATGTTCAATCAAACGTACTTCATTCGGCGCGGTAAAACATCGTGGTAAAGGTAGCCTTTAGGCATTTCCCTCGAATAGAGGACCTTTACCCCACATGATTTGCCCATGCACATCAAGATTAAAATGCATAAACAAAGAAACAATGCATAGAAAATAAATAACGGAACAATAAACATAGATCTAAATCAAAAAAATGAAACACGTGCTTGAAAGTTTCTCAAGCGGTATGTGGAGTTGTATCCCAAGTACAGACCGCACTACCGTCCATTCGGATTCGGCTACGGAATTTACGTCTGGGTTTCTATCCGATATACCGCAAGAGATAGCACACAATTATAAACACAATGCAAATAAAAATAGACGTGAAATAATAATGCATATGATGAAATAACAATAAATAACCGAAATGATAAATAGTAAGCTAAGTGCAAAATATTAAAGGAAGATAAATGACTGAAAATAAATGCGGAATAGTAAAGCAATGATAAATATAAAATAAATGTGAAATAGAAATAAAGATAAATGCGGAATATTAAAGAGATGTGACCAATAGTTTGGCCATTTTTATATAGGACTTCGCATGCCCGGTTGGACGTATTCCACGTCCAACCAAGCATGCCGTATCCAGGACGACAAAACAAAAATATAACAAAGGGTGCCCTCAGGTCTTACCTTTTAAGTCGCTTCCCGGGAGTGAGTTGGGACGTCGCCGGAAGGGTTAACGCTCCGTAACTTTTCTGGTTTGGTGTTTTTCTTCACTGTTTCACTATTTTTCTGGAGTTTTCTCCGTCTTTCTGCGATGTTTTCGGACCGTTTTGCTACTGTTTGCGTGTCACTATTTCGTGGTTATTTTTGGGACTATTTTGGAGACTGTTTTGTTCACGTTTTGCAGGGTTTGTGAGTTGATTTTCTTCACAGTTTTGTTATGGTTTGTGGGCAGTTTCACGGTAGTTACAGGGGCTATGTGTGCTACGGCTTTGGCATGAGGTCTTAGGGCGTGAGGGTTTCTTTGTAGTGATTATTGTTCACGGCTAAGGGTCTGCATCAAGGTCGTGTGAAAGGTTTGTTTATTGTGAGTTTGCAGGGGTGCACTGGTTTTGGCAGTGGGCGTCAAGGTCATGCGGGCTACTTTGTTGTATTGTTTGTATCAGTGGGGTTGGTTAAGTGTATTGAGTGGCTGGTTGTGTCAGTTAGTGTTTGGCGTGAGTGATGAGGCTGCTTGTGAGTGGCAGTTTGCTAAGGATGTGAGGTGAGTTGCATGAGAGTTGAAGGAGTTATGATGTAAGAGGGAGACGTGAAGGAGGGGAGGCTGTGTGAGGGCTTATTTGCTTGTTGTTTGGCCGTGAAGGGCAGCGCGTATGCCTTGTAAGTCAGTTGGCTGTGTGAGTGATATTTGGTGGGTACGTCAGCTGCTAGTGGTCGTGAGTTGCTTTATGTAGTTGTTGAGGGTTGATGGGCTGCTTTCACGTGATGTGTGTATGGTTTGTGAGGGTTGTTTTGTGTTGAATATGAAGGGTTTGTGGAGAGGGGCGTGTCTTATAGTCGTGGGCTACTTTAGGGTTTATTGATGAGGTGTCAGTTTGTTTGTTTGTGAGCAGGCAGTGCGTTTTTTTGTTGTATTGTGAGAGAGACGAGAGAGGGCCGTGAGTGTTGTGGAGTGAGAAAGAGAGAAGGAGAGAATACGTGAAGGAAGTAGGTTTAGGGTTTGCATTAAGTTATATTTTATAGTGGTGCATTAGGGTTAAGGTTATGCATGGTTTTCAAAAGGAAACAAATCAAGTAATTATGTGTGTATTTAATTAATTTATTTAAGGAAATAATATTTATATTTTTGGTGGGGGAATTTCTTAAATTTTGTAGGTGATTTATTTAAATTAGGAAGGGGATTTTTTTTGATTTTAATTTAATTGGATTTGATTGGATTTAATTTATTGGATTTGATTGGATTTAATTTAATTTATGACATGGTTAAATGTAATTAAATTTTTTTTGGATTGGGCTTTGGGCGAAATGGGCTTTGGATGGGTTGCAAGGGTTTTGGGCTGAGGCTAAACTTTTAAAACAAGGATTAATCGAGCGAACCCGAGGCCAAACAAACGAATTAAATTGATGATGAATTTATTCCTTGAATTTTCCCTTCCGACGTCTGTTTCCCGCGACTTCCGCACCTTATCGGGTTGTGCCTCCATACGAGGCTCATCATTGGGCTTCATGAAAAAATACAGTGTCTACAGTCGCCCCCACTTTGATGGGACTTGTGGTGTGTGTGACAGTGATAATCCTATCAAAGTCATGCATGTATTGTTTTTTACTGTTGTCGATCTTACCGGTAGTTCTGAGATGCTTCACACTGAGTTGATCTGGTGGTTGTTAGAGATTCTAAGCATCCCAATGATCAACAAACAAGCATGAACATGTGTGAATACATTCGAGGGAGTTGCAGAATACTCACATCGATCGGTTGAGCGACGCGGAGACGAACAAAAACTGAAATTCTGCTCGGCAGTGGACTGCTCCAGCTCACTGGTTTTGGCGTCCTCCATGGTTGGTTTTGAGCTCCTTCGTCAAGCTCCAAGCTTCATCGAATGGTTCACGACTCATGGGTGGACTTCCCTATCACCTTCGCATGTCTCTCGGAGTGCTAGCTCTTAAGAAATTTGCCACAAATTTCCCACTTTTGGCTTCCCTATCTCACGGTGTTTTGGACAGAGAAACCAGTGAAGAATGCCCACCATGGGCGTGTAGATGAGAGAAAATGGAGAGAGAAGAGAGATGAAATGTGTAGTCTAAAATTTTTGGTAATTGATTTCCAAAACATATACCAAACTTATTACTTTAAAAGTCAAACAATTAAAGCTTTAATTGCCAACCACACACATCACCTAATCACATCAATCACAAGTTGTCAAGTCACATCATTCAAAGTCACAAGTGATTTGACGCTTGATGTGACTAGCGATTTGACGCTTGATTTGACTTGCGTGTCGCACTCGAATTCAAAATGCGAATGCGCTCGCAAACAATCTCGGGCTTGGGTTTGCTAATTCCAAATTAATGAATTTTCCGTTGTGACGTAATTAAATGATTATGCCTAGCAAAATCACTATTCACGTCGCTAACGAATTAATTCTAAATTAACTCGTTCGCCCGAATTAAAATCTAATTTAATCTGCTTCGAAATCCAATTTCGTTTAATATATCAAATATATTAATTTATCGATTAATTCCAAATTAATCGTTATCTCTCTTTAATTGATATTTTATCCCAGATAAAATATCTCCGCAATTAATCCCAGATTAATTTTCTCTCTCATCTAATTAATCCCAGATTAATTAAAAGTGCGAGTCATACGTCATCGGTGAATCTTTGGGAAGCGACCCATGAGATCCCCGGATATGTTGGCAGTAAATTCGGTCGTCGGACTATCCGAACACGTAAGTACCTCGTACTACGTTTATACCGATTTACAAGATAAGGTTGGCTTCTAGCAAAGCGTCATGCCTAACCAATTCTCCAGAAATATCCTTACAGGATTAAAGGATCTATATCAGGCGTAGTATACGTAGTATTGTGTATTTCTGTCCAGTATCGGATGATCACATGCAAGGCCTGGGGCTGGTACATTGTCTGCCCCGTACGAAGCATATATCGGATGACGAGCAACTAGTCTCTTTAATATCGGATAATCATGACCAAGTCATATTATCCCGATGATTGCAACCTTTTTAGAGAACCAGTTCTGTATCCCTGCGCGATCATCACCTCCATATGACTGGAGTGACACTTCCGTCTTGACATCACACCCAACACACTACGATTCTCAATATACCCAGCATTGGCGTACACAGAACCTGTTAAAGCCCTGGACGACCACAACCAAAGTATATTGATTGTCGCAAGTATTAGCGGTGCAAGTCTCAGGTTAAGACCAAATACACCTACCCTGATTTCGGACTTCCATAGACACATAGTCATACTACCAATGGAATTCCGAGGGGGTCTATCCAGAACGAAGCTGTTTCTCGTACCATCGGTGAAACACAACCTCCTATTACACTTGCATGAGTATCCTATACCCAAATATACGAGAACTATGACGTTGTGCCCTCACAACACGCACAAGTGTAATACTAGTCTTTTACGTATTCATCGATGTCCTATCTCGATAATACTCTAACTAGGGATATTTAATGATTTATCCTTCATGGATTGATACTGTCTCATATCATTCTCAATCCAGGAACAAATCATAAGGACCTCTATCATTTATATATCTAGGTGATCTAATCACAAATGATAAGAGTGCAATCTCTTTTGTCACATAGTTAATTTGTACAACAACACCATGATCTGTACAAATAGTGACGTTATGGGTCATAATTGTCCAACAATCTCCCACTTGGCCTATAGCCAGTCACTCAAGTGTCTTACACCCGAACTATGTACGGTTGGCTCAAATTGCTAAGAATGCTTTCGTCAGCGGATTTGCATGATTATCGTCCGATGCGATTTATTCGATCATCACATCGCCGCGATGTATGATCCGAACGAATCAGATGAATAGTCGAAGTATGTATCTGGATCGTTGATGAGACCATTAATTCTTTAGCCTATGCTGACGCCTATCTCAGCTGCTAACAGAACTATATCTAATCTAATTAGATTAGTTATCGACCCAAATGGCTTCTATTGCCGCCTCAGCTGCAGCAATAACCCGTATTTTTTTTTATTCGGTAACAATATCTTGCTTGGAAGATTTCCAGCTCACTATACCGTTATTCAAACTTTGTAGTACCGTTTGCGACTTATAGTCGTCTTATCGGTTTAGGAAACTTGCTACAGTGATCCCAGTCACTTCAAGTTCTCAATCTCCATAGTTTAAGGCAGCATCCTTAGTTCTCTAAGATACTAACAGATGTTCTTAACATCAATCCAGTGACTATCACTTGGATTGGCCTGTTTGTGAATCCATATGCTCAAAGCGTATGTGACACCAGGTCACTTACATTTTTCAATGTACGGTTTGTCGGAGAGTTTTCTCGAAAGCCAAGCTTTCACCGATTGTAATATGGGAATATCATTTCCAAGAAATGACATATTATCATTATTTATAGGACAGCCACTGTCAGTGCGCTCCCACTAACCCTCTTATATACACAAGAATCATTTTCGTTTTGAATTAAATCATACTCCATTATGATTACATCAAAACGATAATTCCAAGAACCTAATGCTTGCTTCAATCCAAACATGGATCGAATAACCTGCAAACCTTGTTTGCTTGTTATTGTACGACAAAACCGACAGGATGTTGTAAACATCCTCCGAAAGGTTTCCTTTTTAGGAAAGCGATTTCCCGTTCAGCTGACATATTTCATACATGAAACATGAAGCTTTAGCAAGCATTATCCAAATGGATTTACCATGGCAACAGGTAAAAGGTTGAATCGAATCAACACAATGTTGATAACGATACCTTTCGCTAAAAGCCTAGATTTATACGTTGGTATGTTGCCATCCATGTATGTCTTCCTTGAAGACTAATATAGTACCATTAGGCACAATGCCTTGTGGTACATCAATTAGTATCCAAACTTGTTGAAATACATGGAATCCATTTCGGACTCATGACACTTTGCCATAATCAGGGAGTCGATACCTTGTATCACTTCTTCATACGTAGTCAGTTGGTATACCTCAATAAGATAGACATCTTTATGAGGTGAGATCAGAAACCCATACCCCAGGTTGTTTTCTGACTCTCTCCGACATACGCGGTTCTTGTGTATTCGAAGATTAATGGAATAATTTCATCCTTGATGAACTATTTATGTTCCATTAAGATTTGTGCCTGGAATAGTATTACTCTGATTTTCATCGAGTTATACTATCCTCCCACTTACCACTGCATAACGGTATTCCTCTTAGGAAAACCGCATGGTGAGCAACAATCTAATTGTTCTTATGTGAGTTGTATAAGTACTATAATTAGGTATCCCTAGGATAGCCTACAATTGGCACTTATCCAATTTGGGTTTTAGTTTGGTATCATCCAAATATATGCCCAGCATACCCAAATTATCAGGAATGAGAAACCCGGTTTTTTTCCCGTTCATATCTAATATGAAATCTGTCTAACAAATTTTTGATGGAACTTTATTCTAAATAAGTTCTTGCATTGTTTTAAAGCTTATCAGTTGAAGGAAATGGTAGCTCAGAGCGACTCATGATTAACCTTATCATGTCCAACAAAATTCGATTTATCCGTTCAGACACACCGTCAACTGACGTGTTTCGGGAGTCCTCATTGAAAGAATAGTTCACTCTTTCAAGTATATGAGAAACTTATTGCTTAAGTATTTTCCATTACGGTCTTACCGTGACAGTTTAATACTTTAGCCGATCTGTTTGTATATTTCGTGTCGAAACTTTAAAAGTTTCCGATTTGTGTTTCAAAAGAAACACATAACCATGACGCGATGCCACATCCGTAAAGGTCACGAAATATTCATATCCACCTCTAGCCTAGCTAGACATGGGCCCAGCTTCACTATGAACTAGGGCTAACAGATCTGGCATTTGCACTTTTACCAAGTAAAGTATTTTAGGCATATTGCCCAATAAACTAGATTCGTAGACTTTATTTGAATGGAATCAAAACAGTCCTAGTATCCACTCTTCAAAAGTGTGGATATACGAGTCTTGTTTGATTGTGTCCCAGACAACAATGCCACAATATGTTCTTCTGATCAAATCAGTTCGAGCTATTTGTTTGTCATGTTAAACGTTTGAGATTTTATTTATATTCAAAATATAAATTCTGTTATTTACATCTAATGTGTTTATCTCAATATCATCTTTATATAATAAAACACTTTAGTGTTCTAGAATATAAAGGTTCACCCGCATCAGGTTAAACACTAATATAGAGATAATGTTTCTAGTCAAACTAGTTACATTATAACAGTTTCTCAATTTAGGTGCATACCCGAGGGTAGTTCCTAAACTTAGGTATCTACGGTAAAACAGCGAATTTCGTCCCGTTTCCAATCCACGGATTAAATCTCAATTGAGGTTAGTATCCTGCTCATAGCAGATTCTGAACATCAATACATATATTTTATGTACCACACTAAGTATTTAAAATCCAATTTCAATACAAGTAGTGAACATATTATGACAAACATTTTGAAGTCAGAGCCTTGCTCGTCTTCAATTCCTACATGTCTGTTTTGTTCAAACGGCAGTCACGCTTCCGCGATCCCGTTTGCCACAATTTAGGCAGACATTTTGGGATATGTCCTTTATCTTCCCAGAAGATTATAATGATTTTGCCTTTGCCCTTTTTCACATTCCAGAAGCCTTTGGCCAAGCCTCGGGTTGCTAGAATATCGAAGTAAGGTGCGCCTTGCGCTACTTGCCTAATTGAAAACTTTGACTTTGTCTCCTTGAGAATAGTCATTAACTCTCCAAGAGTTATTATTGTAATTTTAGTACATCTAAACCTAAGTATAGATTTATGAAGATCCTTCAATTCTTTATCATACTTTAAGGATCTAATCCTTAGTTCTGATTCAAAAATTAAGGAGTCTACTACGACAAGCTTAATGGATTAAGCACTAAAGTTATCATCACATAATCTTTCAAAGATTATGCTCTACTATTTGCTTAACTCCGGGCTTAGGCTTAATATGTTATTTTATCAAATAAAGTAACTTATTATTTTCCAGGACCATCCTGAAGTTTTATTCCCATTTTGAAAATGAAACCATTTAAATACATTTTCCCCAGGATTATGTTTTAAATGTCAATCTTTCAATTTATCTTGATTTTCATAGTCCAACTATTAATCAACGATTTAGGTACTATTTTATAATGATTACAATAGTCCAACTATTAATCAACTATAATTTAATAGATTAAAATCAATTATATTGATTACTATAATCCAATTATAAATCAACTATAAATGAATAGTTTGAATATAGTCCAACTATTTATTAAAAAACATATTTAAATATTAGTCCAACTAACATTTAATTTATTTGACGAATGATATTTGTTTGAGCACATATGGCAAGTAATTAAACGAATATTGCAAATTCAATTCTTGCCTCCCACTATTTTTCGGCGAGCCTCTAACCCTCTGTCGAGTACTCGGGAAACCGTGTTTCCTAGTGGGCTAGGATCCCGTTAAATATCACACAATCTTGACTTTGGCCAACAAATTGTATGATAATTAACTAGGTAGATCTCTAAGATCGCTTGGATCCAATCCAATTCCTAGATCCGGTAGGGGGACATCCAAGTCCGAAATATATATCTTATATATGCCAATACATCCAATGTATTACCTAACCTTTTTCCTCTAAATCAACTAAGCCTTGGCTTTGGCATAACAAACTTAGTGATCCCAGTTAAGCGCGACCCATTGACCATGGAAAGCTTCGTAATCAATGTCGATGGACAAGAAGTGGTCTTGACTTTGGCCAACAAACCACAACTTGGACAAGACACCAATATGGAACAAAGCTCTCGTGATTCAAACACATCCTTGACGGACAAAGGCCTTGACTTTGGCCAACAAGCCAATGCCAGTCTCGGATCTTGAGTAAGAATCACTCAATGGAAGGAAATACGCTTAATATTTTGCGAGGGTTTTTCGAGTGCAAATTGGCAACCAATTTATTATCTTTGTTAAGGTCTCATCATCATACACCCTTAAACATGCATTCTAAATACATAATAAAGCGCGTATAATAAAATAATAATGATATGCGGATGGATACTTTACACATTGATCCTAGATCAAATCTCTTCATTTCTCTCTCTCGCTAGCACATGTATTTACTGCTACCCGTTACACTACACTTCTAAAGAAACCTCATTTACATTGAGGGGAATAGGTGAGAAGAGAATACAAAGAATATGGAGGTATAAGGCTGGACACGCAGGTCCAATTTAATAAATCAAATTTATTACAACCATTTCTAAAATTGCCCCACCCATCTAATATCCATCCGATATACATTATTCATGCATCGCAACCATGTATTCACACAAGCATGTTATCAATCAATCTAATCCAATAATTAATCTGATAATTAGTGATCATCTAATGTTCAAACAACGATTTGATTTTGCTCGAGTCAAACTCGTTTTGCGAATAAGTACTCAAAGTACGAATTCTTGAATTAAATTAAACTACATCATTAAATCCAATTAATATGCATTCAATTCTAATTCGCTATTTAATTCAAAATTAAATATCACACTTTATTTACGAACCTTTACGATTTAAATTCCAAATTTAATCGTTACGGGTCTTAAAGCCCAATTAACGTCCAACGTCAATTTAATTAAAGTCCAATGGGCTTTTAATTAATTTCTTGAGGCGTGGACTTTTGGTCAACTCGGGTCAAACCGAATAACCAAAATCCAATCCGGGAGTTACCCCATAAGCCCATAAATCAATTTTGGCCCATTAGGCCCAATTAAACTTTAAAGGTCCATTTGTCGCATTTAGGCTTTATGGAGGCGGTTTTGGGCCCAATTGGATCCAACCAATTTTGCCTAAACCCAACTTTGTACAACTAAGCCCAATAACAACATTTCAAGCCCAATTTCCAAAATTAGCCCAATTCAATTAAATTGCCAAATTCCAAATTCCCAATTTAATTACCTAAAGTGCATAGCATTATTAATTACCCAAATCAATATTTCCCAAACACCAAATTTGTACAATTAATCATGCTCATTAATATTAAATCATGTCCAACACAATTTAATTAAAATGAAACCCAATTTTACATGCTCAAAGTCTCGGGATTTGTGGGGAAATTATATCCGATTTGGTTTCAATCCAATTAATTCCACAATCGACATTAAATCATATTCTTGAATGATTTCCAACACATCCAATGATCAAAAATCAAAAAATCCCAAGACATATTTAGGGCATAGTATTCGGCCAAGCCTCAATAATTTGGGGAAAAATGATCCAATCCAATTTTCTTGAAATTGATCCAATCAATCTTCAATTCAACATCAATTAAGCATACAAAATCATCCAATTTCATTTAAACATGCTCAAAATCAATTTACCCAAATTTTAACCCTAAACTTTTTCATGCTTTTAACCATGCTCTGCTACCATTGTTAGAGATTCTAAGCATCCCAAGGATCAACAAACAAGCATGAACATGTGTGAATACATTCGAGGGAGTTGCGGAATACTCACATCGATCGGTTGAGCGACGCGGAGACGAACAAAAACTGAAATTCTGCTCGGCAGTGGACTGCTACAGCTCACTGGTTTTGGCGTAATCCATGGTTGGTTTTGAGCTCCTTCGTCAAGCTCCAAGCTTCGTCGAATGGTTCCCGGCTCATGGGTGGACTTCCCTATCACCTTCGCATGTCTCTCGGAGTGCTAGCTCTTAAGAATTTTTCCACAAATTTCCCACTTTTGGCTTCCCTATCTCACAGTTTTTGGGCAGAAAAACCAGTGAAGAATGGCCACCATGGGCGTGTAGATGAGAGAAAATGGAGAGAGAAGAGAGATGAAATATGTTGTCTAAAATTTTTGGTAATTGATTTCCAAACATTATACCAAACTTATTACTTTAAAAGTCAAACAATTAAAGCTTTAATTGCCAAACACACACATCACCTAATCAATCAATCACAAGTTGTCAAGTCACATCACTCAAAGTGACAAGTGATTTGACGCTTGTGATGTGACTAGCGATTTGACGCTTGATTTGACTTGCGTGCCACACTCGAATTCAAAATGCGAATGCGCTCGCAAACAATCTCGGGCTCGGGTTCGCTAATTCCAAATTAACGAATTTTCCGTTGCGACGTAATTAAATGATTATGCCTAGCGAAATCACTATTCACATCGCTAACGAATTAATTAGAAATTAACTCGTTCGCTCGAATTAAAATCTAATTTTATTCCGCGTCGAAATCCCATTTCGTTTAATATATCAAATATATTAATTATCGATTAATTCCAAATTAATCGTTATCTCTCTTTAATTGATATTTTATCCCAGATAAAATATCTCCACAATTAATCCCAGATTAATTTTCTCTCTCATCTAATTAATCCCAGATTAATCAAAAGTGCGAGTCATACGTCATTGGTGAATCTTTGGCAAGCGACCCATGAGATCCCCGGATATGTTGGCAGTAAATTCGGTCGTCGGACTATCCAAACATGTAAGTACCTCGTACTACGTTTATATCGATTTACAAGATAAGGTTGGCTTCTAGCAAAGCGCCATGCCTAACCAATTCTCCAGAAATATCCTTACAGGATTAAAGGATCTATATCAGGCGTAGTATACGTAGTATTGTGTATTTCTGTCCAGTATCGGATTATCACATGCAAGGCCTGGGGCTGGTACATTGTCTGCCCTGTACGAAGCATATATCGGATGACGAGCAACTAGTCTCTTAATATCAGATAATCATGACCAAGTCATATTATCCCGACGATTGCAACCTTTTTAGAGAACCAGTTCTGTATCCCTGCGCGATCATCACCTCCATATGACTGGAGTGACACTTCCGTCTTGACATCACACCCAACACACTACGATTATCAATATACCCAGCATTGGCGTACACAGAACCTGTTAAAGCCCTGGACGACCGCAACCAAAGTATATTGATTGTCGCAAGTATTAGCGGTGCAAGTCTCAGGTTAAGACCAAATACACCTACCCTGATTTCGGACTTCCATAGACACATAGTCATACTACCAATGGAATTCCGATGGGGTCTATCCAGAGCGAAGCTATTTCCCGTACCATCGGTGAAACACAACCTCCTATTACACTTGCATGAGTATCCTATACCCAAATATATGAGAACTATGCCGTTGTGCCCTCACAACACGCACAAGTGTAATACTAGTCTTTTACGTATTCATCGATGTCCTATCTCAATAATACTCTAACTAGGGATATTTAATGATTTATCCTTCGTGGATTGATACTATCTCATATCATTCTCAATCCAGGAACAAATCATAAGGACCTCCTATCATTTATATATCTAGGTGATCTAATCACAAATGATAAGAGTGCAATCTCCTTTGTCACATAGTTAATTTGTACAACAACACCATGATCTGTACAAATAGTGACGCTATGGGTCATAATTGTCCAACAGTGGTGAGGTGCTTCGACCCCTGGGCTTTGTTCCCGAACCACTGAGTGAGCTGCTTTTGATTTCTAGGCTTTGTTCCCAAACTGAATTAAATGGATGGCGATGTGCTTTGACCTATGCCTTTGTTCCCGAACCATCTATGGGCTTTGTTCCCGGACTGTGTAGTAGAGTGGGCTTTATTCCCGAACTGTGTTGAGAGTGGGCTTTGTTCCCGAATTGAGATGATAATGGGCTTTGTTCCCTGGGCTTTGTTCCCGAACTATGTTGATTGCGGGCTTTGTTCCTGAACTGTGTTGATTGTGGGCTTTGTTCCATGGCTTGTTCCTGAACTGTGTTGAGTGTGGGCTTTATTCCCGAACTGTGCTGAGAGTGGGCTTTGTTCCCGAATCGAGACGAGAATGGGCTTTATTCCCGAACTGTGTTGATTGTGGGCTTTATTCCCGAACTGAATTGATTGTGGGCTTTATTCTCTGGGCTTTGTTCCCGAACTTATGTTGATTGTGCGGGCTTTGTTCCCAAATGAATTGATTGTGGGCTTTATTCCCGAACTGTATGTCTTGGCCGCTTTTCTTCAAAACCTGTGAACAAAAACAAGACAAAGATTGTGTGCATGTGACGTGTATGCATGGATGTATTTCCTATTCCGATGGGTTAGGCCTTGTTGGTGCATTGTTGGTGCCATTTGCTACAAATGTCTTTGGTCGCCCCCTGGGCATCTTAAAATTTCTTTTACCAGTTCTCTTCGGGTGATTGCTCAGTTTTCTTTGATCCCATGACTCAAGCTTCCATTATGTCCCTTATTCGCGGGGTGGTAGACTGGTCGCCCCCAGACTTGGTTTAGCTTTCTACTCTTCATTGCTTGCACTCGGCCAAAGTGGATCATTTGATGTGGTGTTCCGTACTGTCATACCATATTACTCTTTTTTACGAGGTTGTCACAATAGTTGTACGTGTTATTACCCTCAAAGGATGCTTAGTGTCGAAACCAAAGAGCCTTCAAAGTACTCGATGCAACTCAAATCCAACCGTTTGAATAAATGATCTGAACCAGACTCAAAGTGTGTGTGTGCCAAGGTTCTTTTACAGCTTGATCCTTAAGTGAGCTAACTCGATGATTTTATTTCAAAGAATGGGATCAATGGGTCAAAACCAACCTAGATGTCTTGATCATGCTCTGCAATTACTTCCTCGTACTCAATAAGATAGTTTTCTTTTTCTTTTCTTTCGTCTCCTCATCATCATTCATTTTTTTTTTCAACACACCTACCTTAAGGTAGCATTCTCCTCATGGTGGTCCTAATACTCGCCCATGGGTAGCTTCACGTTTATCGGTTATAGGTGGTTTATTATTTTCTGCTTTGGAGACTTTCTTTTGTATCCAACCATACCACATATCGTAACACAAGTAAGTCAGGATAGACATCTAAGTGAACTGTCATTCATCGATCCGTAATCTCTTCAACTAGTCACCTTGCCGACTACTAATGTTTTCACTGCTAAGATCATATAATTAAGTGCTCGCGAGTCTAGTCAAGATCAACTACTCAAAATATCGGATGAGAGTACCTCTCGCACTTATCGTTTCCAAGGTTTCACCCTAAAGCAAACAATTTCATCATCGGACTCACGCTTAACTATTGAGGAAAAAACTCGAACAAGTAGGCAAAAATCAATGTCTTTATTATTAAAAAAGTAGGATTGCAATCAAAAAAACCAGGGAAAACATCTTCATCGTCTGCATCATTGTCTTCTTCCTCAGCCTATGGTTCTTCACTACTGCCATCCCCTATCCTCATGCAAGAAGCTTGGTGGTTGAGAGTTTGGAGGAAAAAGATTTCGGGTAGGCCGAAGTTGATCATGTAGGTGGGTGGTGGAACAGAGTGGTAGTTAGGTAGAGGGTTTCTGTGTGTGTTGGGTTGTTCTTTTTCCGGATCGGGTATTTTATGAGCGTCAATGAGGTTTTGGATCTCATGCCTAAGGCGGGTGCAGTTGTCAGTGTCATGGCCTTTTTATTGATGGAAGTAATATTACAGGTTTAGGTTGAGGTGAGGTGGCACATGGTTTGGAAATGGTCTAGGTTCTAAAGGTTTTACGAGTCCTTGCATTTTCAGCTTTTCAAACACCTTTGACAAAGGTTTACCAAGGTTGGAGAATCACCTATTTTTGACGGCAGTGACCTCTGCAGTAACGGGCTTGGTCTCAGAAGGCACCCCAATAGCCCTTCTATTCTGGCCATAGAACTTCATATTCTCTGCTTCTTCCTCCTCAATGTCCATAATAATCTCCCTCAACTGTCGAAAATCACCGATCATAGAGGTCATCCTCCTCAACTTGCCGTAAATAGGGGGCTTAGTACCATTGATGATCATCTTGATCTGGTCCTTCTCCGAGGGCCGAGTCTGCATTTTCAAGAGCTGGCTTCTCCAGCGATCTACATAATCCTTGAAGCTCTCCTCCGGCTTCTGTTTGGTATTCTCCAAGTCATGAAGCGACAAGTCGATCTCCAAATCTGTGACATACTGGTTCAGAAAGGCCTCTGCCAATGCCCTCCAATCATCCTGACCTTCCTCTCAAGGCCATGATACCACACCACGGGTGCCCCTCAAGCGACATCCCAAATATCTTATGAATGCTTCGACAGACCCACCGAACTCATCACAGAAACATATTGTCGGATATAGACCCTCAGATCCCCGTTCCCGTTGAACTTAGCTATGTCGGGCATCTTGAACTGAGAAGGCAACTGCTCCTCAAAAGTCATCGCCTCGTAGTCTAGTAGGTCTTCATGCTTACCCTTTATCTTGCGTGTAACTGACTCTACCTGATCCCTGAGTTTCTGTAATTCTACCTAAGACCCGGCTACCTTTCCCATGGCATACTCTGCCATGTCATCATCAAAAGCGAGGATCTTAGCACTCACCCTATTCAGAGGCTCTTCACACCTGACATTCTCATTATTTTCTATTCCCCTGCGCGGGGCACTGCCAAACTGGCCACAGCGGTGGCTAAAGCTTGCAACTGCTAAGTAATCTTAGTGATGTTGGTCTCTAATTGATCCATCCAGGAAACCTCATTATCTGACTCACTCATGTTTGCTAACTATTTTTTAATGAGCCTTCTTTTTTCTCTAACCCAACGGATATCTATTGTGGCTGTTAAAACTATGAGTTAGCATGATACGTGTATGCGTGCAATACATGAGATATATAAGATGTATGTGGTCATCAAAGCAGCATATATCCTTCCGACCTTATTCCTCTCATACTCGTGGTAAGCCCATTTCTATCCTAGGTATGGCTCATTTTATGCACCAATGTGGGGTACACAAAATCGTTCTCTCCTATACTACGGGGTGAACCTTGGCTGCTTCTATCCCTTTCCATCGGTAAAAGACAAAGACCGCCCATTTACAACATGGACTAAGCCAATTATGGGATCATGCCATTGTCTAGAAATGAGGAATTGGGCTTTCAGTGACTTTGGTTATGAGGATGAACTTAGAAACGTCCAAAAGTATACAAATATGTCGTAACAAGGTGTATTCTTTCTGGATGAAAGCCAGTGCGGATATCGAACTCATGCTTCTAGCATATTTGGATCATGTTTGGACTTTCTAAACCCATCAAGGTTTTCATACAAGTTGGCCCATTATCATTTCAAAGCATTCAATCATATTATTGCGAGGTGCAAACTGTCCCAGTTGTAAAAGGCCCAACAGGTTTACACTTTTGCGATAAG
Organism: Zanthoxylum bungeanum; assembly: GCA_019454045.1. Taxonomy (NCBI): domain Eukaryota; kingdom Viridiplantae; phylum Streptophyta; class Magnoliopsida; order Sapindales; family Rutaceae; genus Zanthoxylum; species Zanthoxylum bungeanum. The sequence goes on along the minus strand of SKCR01052206.1, from coordinate 21,358 downwards.
GTGACTAAACAACTTCAAATGATAGGGGGCCCAAACACAAAGCGGCCCATCGACATTTTAAAAGCTTTCGGCCCAATCTTCATAAGACACAAACTCATCCCAGTTTAAATGGCCCAACAAGTTCACATCTCATGACAAGAAGTCCAAATGAATCCAAATGATTATGGTCCCAAACACAAGCACAAAAGGTGGCTTCTATAGGTCATGTAACTATGGTTCTCATGCATTTTTATGGGAGTATTGAAAAAGGCTTCCGCCGGTGAAGGGTTGCCCACAACTAGGTCTCCCCACTCAAAGGTTGGAGCGACCAAGTGAGCGCATATTTTTATACCATAAGGTACGTGCCAACGAGTGATGATACCATATAAAGATCCGCCGCTTCAAGCGAAAACGACTTCACGATACATGAATAACTGTCAAATGGATTCCTCTATTGAAAATTCCCCAGAGGGAGGGTGGAGCGAACTCTCTTAAATACCCTTACCTCTTAGGCTCTTATCGCCTTGGTGACAGGAATAAACAATAGATCCTCCAAATTAGTCCATCACTTTAAATATACTTTAAGGTAAGCCTTGAGTAAATGATTATCTAGATGTCTTCACAGCTTTTCCTTTTGGCTATAAAAAGGTAGTGAGTGAAAGAAGACACCAAATCATTATATAACTCTAATAATACATTTGGTTAAATCAACTTTAGTTTGGAAAGTCTTATTAACCCATTGGTCCCAACCCACTTGTAGACAAGGTTGACTAAAGCAAAAATCACAAACATTACAAGACATTATTTCGGGGTCGATTCTCTATCCCCAGTGGATTCGCCAGACTGTGGACACGGCGACGCTGTTCGGGTTCGCGGCCCGGTCGGGAGTACGGAGTAGCCCGCGGGGGACTAAACCAGAGAAATAAAATGGAAGTCGCCACCCACTGTGACTGGGAAATGATTTAAGGCCACACTCACCCCTCGCAAGGGAAAACCTCAAACCGTTGGGTTCAGAATGGTCTCTTACTTATGCCAATTGTAATGAAAAGATTTATGCAATAGTATAACCAAGTCTTATGTAACACATGTAAGATAATGTAAACAACACACAAGATTGCACACCCATAATCGTAAATAAAAAAAATGAAGGCAAAATGCATAATTCATAAACGTATTAAACGATGAAGCGCAATAGTGTAACTAATAACAACTATAAAGCATTAATAATAAAAGCGAGCCAACAATCTCATGAACATATCAAATAAATAAATACGGAAATATAAATATTAATAACGGTAAAAGCGTCAATAATAAAATTGTATGGTTAATTATATAATGCGAAAGAAATGACTTAAATAAGCAAACATGCACGAAATATAGGGAAAAGAAGTCGATCCACTGCATGCATGTTCGTGGTGCGTTTGATAATGCGTTCGAACAGTAAACATAATGCATACGTTCGAGTAGCGTTTGAGAATGAGTTCGAACGGTAAACAAAATGCATACGTTCGAGTAGCGTTTGATAACGCGTTCGAACGAGTTTTCCAAAGTGGTATCTAAAATGACACGGAAACATGTATGAATGTTGCTCAAGCGGTACGTGGAGTTATATCCCAAGTACAGACCGCACAACCGTCCATTCAGATTGGCTACGGAATTTATGTGTGGATTTCCATCCGATATACCGTTAGAAGCAAACACTCAAACATAAACATGGCACGAATGCGAAAATGAAAAGATGTAAAACAACAACCAAAACAAAGATGGATAGAAAAGTCAATAGGGGAATGGCGCTGCAAAATATTATGGTAAAGGTAGCCTTTTAGGCTTTTCTCCCTCAAATAGAGGACCTTAAAACCAACGTAATTAGTCCATGCGCATCAAATAAAAATGCAGAAATAAATAAAAGGGATGTGACCAGGCCAACATCTATATGGGATCTCGTATGCCCGATTGAACATATCTCACGTTCAATCAAAAGTACTTCGTCCGGCGCGACAAAACATCATGGTAAAGGTAGCCTTTAGGCATTTCCCTCGAATAGAGGACCTTTACCCCCACATGATTAGCCCATGCGCATCAAGATTACAATGCATAAACAAAGAAACAATGCACAGAAAATAAATAACGGAACAATAAACATAGATTAAATCACAAAATGAACACGTGCTTGAAAGTTTCTCAAGCGGTATGTGGAGTTGTATCCCAAGTACAGACCGCACTACTATCCATTCGGATTCGGCTACAGAATTTACGTCTGGGTTTCCATCCGATATACCGTAAGAGATAGCACACAATTATTAACACAATGTAAATAAAAATAGTCGTGAAATATAATAATACATATGATGAAATAACAATAAATAAACCGAAACGATAAATATTAAGCTAAGTGCGAAATATTAAAGGAAGATAAATGACTGAAAATAAATGTGGAATAGTAAAGTAATGATAAATATAAATTAAATGCGAAATAGAAATAAAGATAAATGCGGAATATTAAAGAGATGTGACCAATAGTTTGGCCATTTTTAATATAAGACTTCGCATGCCCGGTTGGACGTATTCCACGTCCAACCAAGCATGTCGTGTCCGGGACGACAAAACAAAAATATAATGAAGGGTGCCCTCAGGTCTTACCTTTTAAGTCGCTTCCCGGGAGTGCATTGGGACGTCGCCGGAAGGGTTAACGCTCCGTAACTTTTCTGGTTCGGTGTTTTTCTTCGCTATTTTTTATGGAGTTTTCTCTGTATTTCTTCGCTATTTTCGGACCGTTTTGCTACTGTTTGCGTGTCACTGTTTTGGGGTTATTTTTTTGACTGTTTTGGAGACTGTTTGGTTCACGGTTTGCAGGGTTTGTGGGTTGATTTTCTTCACCGTTTTGTTGTGGTTTGTAGGCAGTTTCATGGTAGTTACAGGAGCTATGTGTGCTACGACTTTGGCATGAGGTCTTAGGACGTGAGGGTTTCTTTGTAGTGATTATGGTTCACGGCTAATGGTCTGCATCAAGATCATGTGAAGGGTTTGTTTATTGTGAGTCTGCAGGGGTGCACTGGTTTTGGCAGTGGGCGTCAAGGTCATGTGGGCTGCTTTGTTGTATTGTTTGTATCAGTGGGGTCGCTTAAGTGTATTGAGTGGCTAGTTGTGTCGGTTAGTGTTTGGCGTGAGTGATGGGGCTGCTTGTGAGTGGCAGTTTGCTAGGGACGTGAGGTGAGTTGCATGAGAGTTAAAGGAGTTATGATGTGAGAGGGAGACGTGAAGGAGGGTAGGCTGTGTGAGGGCTTATTTGCTTGTTGTTTGGTCGTGAAGGGCAGTGCGTATGCCTTGTAAGTTGGTACTTCAGCTGCTAGTGGTCGTGAGTTGCTTTATGTAGTTGTTGAGGGTTTAGGGGCTGCTTTCACGTGATGTGTGTATGGTTTGTGAGGGTTGCTTTATGTTGAACGTGAAGGGTTTGTGGATAGGGGCGTGTCTTATGGTCGTGGGTTACTTTAGGGTTTGTTGATGAGGCGTCAATTTGTTTGTTTGTGAGTAGGCTGTGCATTTTTTGCTGTATTGTGAGAGAGATGAGAGAGGGTCGTGAGTTGTATGGAGTGAGAAGGGGAGAATGAGAGAAGACGTGAAGGAAAGAGGTTTAGGGTTTGCAGTAAGTTATATTTTATAGTGGTGCATTAGGGTTAGGGTTATGCATGGGTTTTCAAAAGGAAACAAATCAAGTAATTATGTGTGTATTTAATTAATTTATTTAAAGAAAGAATATTAATATTTTTGGTGGGGGAATTTCTTTAATTTGGTAGGTGATTTATTTAAATTAGGAAGGGGATTTGATTTGATTTTAATTTAATTGGATTGGATTGTATTTAATTTAATTGGATTTGATTGGATTTAATTTAATTTGTGACATGTGTTTAATGTGATTTAATTATTTTTGGATTAGGCTTTGGGCGAAATGGGCTTTGGATGAGTTGCGAGGGTTTTGGGCCGAGGCTAAAATTTTAAAACATGGATTAATCGAGCGAACCCGAGGCCAAACAAACGAATTAAATTGATGATGTATTTATTCCTTGAATTTTCCCTTCCGACGTCCGTTTCCCGCGACTTCCGCAACTTATCGGGTAGTGCCTCCATACGAGGCTCATCATTGGGCTTCATGGAAAAATGCAGTGTCTACACCAAGCTCCTCTTTGAATGATTGGTGTAGCTCCAAGCTTTGAAGTTTGATTCCAAACTCAATGGGGAAAGTTTCCCTATCACCTTTGTATGATTCTTTAAGTGCTAGCTCTAGGAAAATTTTGCAACAAAATTTCCCCTTGTGTCTTTGTAACTCACGACAAAGTAGAAGAGAGGAGAGGGAGAATGTTTTTCACGCCCAATGGTGAGAGAAGAGAAAAATGAGTGAAGTGTTTTTTATTTCAAAAATCAATGTAAAGTAATACCAAAATCCAAAGTTGGTATATGTCACTTACACATCAATTTTAATAATGCTTGTGTAAGAAACAAGCTAACCAAAAAATCCCACCAACTTCTATCAACCAAAAGTTGATAAAGTTGACTAGGTGATGTGACAAGTGGTGGGCCCCACTTGATTCAAAATCCGAGTGGGCCCTCAAACACATTCCGGGCTCGGGTTCATTAATTCCGAATTAAGGACTTTTCCATTGCGACGTAATTAAATAATTATACCTAGCAAAATTACTATTAAAGTCGCTCGTGAATTAATTCTAAATTAATTCGTTCGCCCGAATTAAAATCCAATTTTAATTCCATTATGAAATCAAATTTCATTTAATATATCGAATATATTATTTAATAAATTAATTCCAAATTAATCGTTCTCTCTCTATTAATTAAATTTTATCCCAGATAAATTCTCGCCGTAATTAATCCTAAATTAATTTTCTTTCTCTTCTAATTAATCCCAGATTAATTATGTTCGAGTCATACGTCATCGCTGAATCTTTGGGAAGTGACCAATGAGATCTCTGGATATGTTGGCAGTAAATCCGATCGTCGGACTATCCGAACACGTGCGTACCCAGTACCACATTTTTACCGATTTACAAGATATGGTTGGCTTCTAACAAAACATCGTGCCTACCTAATTCTCCAGAAATATTCTTTAAGGAATATATAATCTTTGTCAGGCGTAGTATACGTAGTATTGCGTATTGCGATCCAGTATCAAATGTCACAAGCAAGGCCTGGGGCTGGAAAAGTGTCTGCCCCATACGAAGCATATATCAGATCACAAGCAACTAGTCTCTATAATCGGATAATCATGACCTTGTCATATTATCCCAATAGTTGCAACCTAATAGAGAACCAGTTCTGTATCCCTGCGTGATCATCAACTCCATATGATTGAAGTGATACTTCCGTCTTGACATCACACCCAATACACTATAATTCTCAATAAACCCAAAAGAGGCGTACACAGAATCTGTTAAAGTCCCGGATGACCAAAACCAAAGCGTATTGATTTTCACAAGTATTAGCGATGCAAGTCTCAGGTTAAGACCAAATACACCTACCCTGATGCAGATTCCCATAGACACATAGTCATACTACCAATGAGATTCCGCAGGGTCTATCCAGAGCGAATCTGTTTCCATACCATCGGCAAACACAACCTCCTATCACACTTGCATAACTATCCAAAACTTAAATAGATGAGAACTATGTTGTTACGCTTCCATAACATGCACAAGTGCAATACTAGTCTATGTTGCATTATCGATGTCCAATGTCGATAATACTGTTGGGATTCTACGGTCCCAAGGATCGATTAAAGCGATGAAACATACATGTGAATACACGAAGAAGTTGCAGAATACTTACATCGATCGGTTGAGGCGATTCGAGGAACAACGAAAACGTTTTATGCCCTTTGAAGCTCCTTGCTGCTCACGGCAGTGGCAGTTTTTGCCCTCCTCAAATTCGGCCATGGAAGGATCTCTCAAGCTCCAAGCTTTGGTTGATGATTGCATGCTCACGGGTGCGGTTCCCTATCACCTTCGCAAGACTCTGGAAGTGTGCTAGCACTTAGGAATTTTTGCCCCAAAAATTCCTTAGATTCTCCTTGCCATTCTCGGCATTTAGCAGAAAAAGGAAGAAGAAATGGCCCCTTGGCCGAGAGTTTGGGAGAAGAAAGAGAGAAGAGAAATGTGTTAGATGTATTAGTTCAATTGATTTCTAAAATCAATTAATAACATATACCAAATTTTTAAAAGGCTTTCCAAAAGTCCACAAAAATTTGGAGGCAAAAAAATGCAATAAATGCATTCCAACCACACACATAAACTATTCACATCAAATGTGACTAGACATCACATCACTCAAAGTGATAGGTGATTTGACGCTAGATGTGACTTGTGGGCCTCACTTTGATTCGCAATGCGAGTGCGCCCGCAAACACTCTCGGGCTCGGGTTCGCTAATTCCAAATTAACGAATTTTTCGTTGCGACGAAATTAAATCTAATTTAATTAAATAACTTTGCCTACCAAAATTACTATTCACGTCGCTAACGAATTAATTCTAAATTAACTCGTTTGCCCGAAATAAATTCTAAATTTAATATTGCGTCGAAATCCAATTTCGTTTAATATATCAAATATATTATTTTATCGATTAATTCCAAATTAATCGTTATCTCTCTTTAATTAATATTTTATCCCAGATAAAATATCTCCGTAATTAATCCCAGATTAATTTTATCTCTCTCATTTAATTAATCCCATATTAATAAGTGCGAGTCATACGTCATTGGTGAATCTTCGGAAGCGACCCATGAGATCCTCGGATATGTTGGCAGTAAATCCGGTCGTCGGACTATCCGAACACGTAAGTACCTAGTACCACATTTGTACCAATTTACAAGACAAGGTTGGCTTCTAGCAAAGCGACATGCCTACCCAATTCTCCAGAAATATCCTTACAGGAATATGTGATCTATATCAGGCGTAGTATACGTAGTATTGCATTTTGCGATCCAGTATCGGATGTCACGTGCAAGGCCTGGGGCTGGAAATATGTTTGCCCCGTATGAAGCACATATCGGATCTCTGGTAACTAGTCTCTATAATCGGATATACATGACCTAGTCATAATATCCCGATAGCTGCAGCATATAAGAGAACCAGTCCCGTATCCTACGTGACCATCATCTCCACTATGACTGGAGTGATACTTCCATCTTGACATCACACCCAACACACTAAGATTCTCAATATACCCAGCAGAGTCGTACACAGAACCTGTTAAAGCCCTGGACGACCAAAACCAAAGTATATTGATTGTCACGAGTATTAACGGTGCAAGTCTCAGGTTAAGACCAAATACACCTACCCTGATTCAGACTTCCATAGACACATAGTCATACTATTAATGGAATTCCGAGGGGTCTATCCAGAACGAATCTGTTTTCCGTACCATCGGTAAAACACAACCTCCTACTACACTTGCATGAGTATCATATACCCAAATATATGAGAACTATGTCGTTATGCCCTCACAACGCACACAAGTGTAATACTAGTCTTTTTCGCATTATCGATGTCCAATCTCGATAATACTACGACTAGGGATATTTAATGATTAAACCTTCGTGGATTGATATTGTCTCATATCATCTCAATCCAGGAACTAATCATATGGACCTTTCATCATTTATACATCTTGGTGATCTGATCACAAATGATAAAAAAGAAAATTCCTTTGTCACATAGTTAATTTGTACAACAACACCATGATCTGTACAATTAGTGACGCTATGGGTCATAACTATCCAATAATCTCCCACTTGGCCTATAGCTAGTCACTCAAGTGTCCTACACCCGAACTACGTATGATTCGCTCAAATTACTGAGAAAAGACTTTCATCAGCGGATTTGCATGATTATCACCTGATGCGATTTATACGATCATCACATCGCCACGATGTATGATCCAAACGAATCAGATGAATATCGAAGTATATATCTGGATCGTTGATGAGACCATTAATTCTTTAGCATGCGTTGTAGCCTAGCTCAGCTGCTAACAGAACTATATATAATCTAATTAGATTTTTTATCAATCCAAAAGGCTTCTATTGCTGCCTCAGCTACAGCAATAACCCACTTTTGTTGTTTATTTGGTAACAATATCTTGCTTGGAAGATTTCCAGCTCACTATTCCGTTATTCAAACTGTATAGTACCTTTGTTACGACTTATACTCGTTTATATCGGTTAGGAAACTTGTAGTAGTGATCCCAGTCACTTCAAGTTCTCATTCTCCATAGTTTAAGACAGCATCCTTAGTTCCTCTAAGATACTCAAGGATGTTCTTAACATCAATCCAATGAATATCACTTGGATTGGCCTGATTGTGACTCCATATGCTCAAAGCGTATGAGACACCAGGTCGTGTACATTTATTTCAATGTACGAGTTCTCGTAGAGTATTAAAAACTTTAAATCTATCCCAGTAGATCTTTATTCCTAGAATAAAGGTTGTTTCTCCCAAGAATTCTACAGAGAATTTTCTCGAAAGCCAAGCTTTCACCGATTGTATTTATGGGAATATCATTTCCAAGAAATGACATATTATCATTACTATATAGGACATCATTGTCAGTGCGCTCCCACTAACCTCATTATATACACAAGAATCATTTTCGTTTTGAATCAAATCATACACCATTATGATTACATCAAAACGATAATTCCAAGAATGTAATGCTTGCTTCAATCCATCCATGGATCGATTAACCTGCAAACCTTGTATGCTAGTTTTTGGTACGATAAAACCGTCAGGATGTTGTAAACATCCTCCAAAAGGTTTCCGTTAAGGAAAGCGGTTTTGGCATTACAGTTGCCATATTTCATGAATGAAGCATGCAGCATTAGCAAGCATTATCCAAATGGATTTACCGTGGCAACAGGTAAAAGGTTTCGTCGTAATCGACACAATGTTGATAATGATACCTTTTTGCTATAAGCCTAGCTTAGTACGTTGGTATGTTGCCTTCCACGTATGTCTTCCTTGAAGGCTTATATAGTACCAATAGGCACAATGCCTTCCGGTACAATAACTAGTATCCAAACTTGGTTGGTATACATGGAATCCATTTCGGATATCATGACACTTTGCCATAATAGGGAGTCGATACCTTGTATCACTTCCTCATACGTAGTCAGTTCGTGTTCCTCAAAAGATTGACATCTCTATGAGGTGAGATCAGAAACCCATACCCCAGGTTATTTTCTGACTCTCTTCGATCTACGCGGTTCTTGTGTATTCGAAGATTATTGGTATAGTTTCATCCTTGATGAACTATTTGTGTTCCAATAAGGAATCGGTGCCTTGGAATAGTATTACTCCGATTTTCATAGAGTTTTACTTTCCTCCCACTTACCACTGCATATAGGTATTCCTCTTAGGAAAACCGCATTGTGAGCAACAATTACATTGTTATCTTGTGAGATGTATAAGTACTATACTTAGGTTTCCCTAGGATAACCCACCACTTAGGCACTTATCCGATTCGGGTTCTAGTTTGGTATCATCCAAACATATGCCTAGCATTCCCAAATCTTCAGGAATGAGAAACCAGTTTCTTTCCTGTTCATATCTAATATGAAGTCTGTCAAACAGATTTTTATGGAATCTTATTATTAAATAGTCTTGCACTGTTTAAAGCGTATCCGTTGAAGGAAATGGTAGCTCAGAGTGACTCATGATTAACCTTATCATGTCCAACAAAATTCGGTTTCTCCGTTCGGACACACCGTCAAACTGACGTGTTCCGGGAGGAGCCCTCATTGAAAGAATACTATACTCTTTCAAGTATTTGAGAAATTTATTGCTTAAGTATTTTCATCATGGTCTAACTGTGATGGTTTAATACTTTAGCCGATCTGTTTGTCTATTTCGTGTCGAAACTTTAAAAGTTTCCGATTGTGTTTCAAATGAAACACATAACCATAACGCGATGCCACATCCGTAAAGGTCACGAAATATTCATATCTACATCTAGCCTAGCTAGATATGGGCCCACCTACGTCACTATGAACAAGGGCTAACAGATCGGTGGCACTTACACTTTTACCAAGTAAAGGTGTTTTATGCATTTTGCCCAATAAACTAGATTCGTAGATATTATTTGAATAGAATAAAATTTGTCCTAGTATCCACTCTTCAAAAGTGTGGATATACGAGTCTTGTTTAATTGTGTGGCAGACAATAATGCCACATTTAAGTCTCAACTGATTTATTCAGTTTTGAGCTATTTGTTTGTCATGTCATATGTTTGAGATTTATTTATATTCAAAATATAAATACTGTTATTTACATCTAATGTGTTTATCTCAATATCATCTTTATATAATAAAACACTTTAGTGTTCTAGAATATAAAGGTATACCCGCAACGGGTTAAACCCTGATATAGAGATAATGTATCTAGTCAAACTAGTTACATTTTAACAGTTTCCTAATTTAAGTACACACCCGAAGGGTAGTTCCTAAACTTAGGTATCTACGGTTAAAACAGCGACTTTCGTCCCATTTTCAATTCGCATATTAATCTCAACTGAAGTTAGTATCCTGCTCATAGCAGATTCTGCACACCAGTACATATTTATGTACCACACTAAGTATCTAAAATCCAATTTTAATAGTAGTAGTGAACATATTTTATGACAAACATATTTGAAGTCAGAGCCTTGCCAGTTCTTCAATTCCTTCATGTCTGCCTTGTATATACGGCAGTCACGCTTCCGTGTCCCCGTTTGCCACAATTTAGGCAGATATTTTGGGATATGTCCTTTGTCTTCCCAGAAGAGTATAATGATTTTGCCTTTGCCCCTTTTCCATACTCCAGAAGCCTTTGGCCAAGCCTTGGCCTTCTGGAATATCGAAGTAAAGTGCGCCTTGCGCTTCTTGCCTTATTGCAAACTTTGGCTTTGTCTCCTTGAGAATAGCCATTAACTCTCCAACAGTTCACTATTGCAATTTAGTCTTCTAAGATCTAATAATAGATCTATGAAGATCCTTCAATTTCATTATCATACTTTAAGGATCTAATCCTTAGTTCTGATTAAGAAATTAAGGAGTCTATTTGGCAAGCATAACGGATTAAGCACTAAAATTATCATCACATGAATATTCCAAATATCATGTTCTACTATTTGCTTAACTCCGGGCTTAGGCCTAATATGTTATTTTGTCAAATAAAGCAACTATTAGTTTCAAGGACCATCCTGAAATTTATTCCCAATTTGAAAAATTAAAGTCGTTTAAATACATTTTCACCCAGGATTATGTTTTAAACACTAATCTTTTAATTATCTTGATTCTAATAGTCCAACTATTTAATCAACGATTTTAGGTACTATTTATTATAATGATTACTATAGTCTAACTATATAATCAACTATAATTTAATTGATTAATTCAAATATATTGATTACTATAATCAATTATATAATCAACTATAAATGAAATTAGTTTGAATACAGTCCAACTGTTTATTAAAACAACGATTAAATATTAGTCCAACTAATATATTAATTTATTTTGACGAATAATATGAATGAGCACGTATGGCAAGTAACTAAACGAATATTGCAAATTAATACTTGCCTCCCACTATTTTTCGGCGAGCCTCCAACCTCTGTGGAGTACTCGGGAAACCTTGTTTCCTAGTGGTAGGGGTGGGTGCGGATCGGTTTGGTTCGGTTTTTGTTAAAAACCGAACCAAACCATATTTTATGGTCCGATTTTTTTGTCTCTAAAACCAAACCATTAAATAACGGTTTGGTTCGAATTGAAACTTTTTTAAACCAACGGTTTACGGATTGGTTCGGTTCGGTTTACGGATTATTAATGTATGATAAACAATCGACAATGCAAGGAAGATTTATTAATTAATATATTAAAACGATCACCATCGATAATTCAAAACAGTTCAAAAGCCAACTAAGCACAAAGTAATTCATATATATAGATGAAGATTTAAAATTCTCAAACAGATTTTCATCAAACTAGACCAAAATAATTCTGATGCTTCATGGATCCACCATTGTTCATTTGCAGTTATCAATTCCCAATAAATACACTTGTTAAATGGAGGCTGTTTATTTATTTATTTCTTGGTGGTGCCAAATAACATACACAGCTACACTTGTTTTGATGCCAGAAGATTCAATACCTAAATGGAACTCCAATAAAATCTGTAAAAAGAAAAAAAAATCCTCAGAAATCGAGTATGAAGATTAGCATTAGCAATCATGACAGTTTGACTCCTATGCAATTCAGATCCATTAACAAGCCTTGTTTAGAATAAGATATTAAAGTATGAAGATACAAAATCACTACAGAAATTAATGAAGCCATCTGATAAATGGAAACCCACTGAACTCCAAAATATCAAAAACAAAATACACCCATATAACATAAGCAGATAAGCTACCAAAAAAACATGAAAAATATTAAAATCAATCAATCAGAAACAAACAAAATGAACAAAAAAAACAAAACAAACCCAACTGACTCTGGTGTCTCAAATGTAACAAAGCCAAAACAATAACTTGCTGCCAGAGACAAATAAATAATCCATAAACATTAAATCAAAGAATTTCATTAGAATTTTAACAGGAACATGAGTTTATTAATTTGAGTGTAAATCCTTCCCAGTTCCCAGTATCAATAAGTTGATGACACATAAAATATATAGTATGCAATCAATGATCTAGAGGCCATGACATATGTTACCTTAATCATCTATACTAAGAGCAGCAAGTGACGGATCCACAGCAACAGCAGTATTAGCAAAGCCTTCTTCTGAAAAATAGAAAAATTAGAATAAAAGTATTAATAAATAAATATAAGAACATATTAATCAACGAAAACATATAGAAAAATGCAAACCTTTTTCTATCTCTTCAAGTTCTTGAAGTCTTCCTCATAGTTCTTTAAAGTTGTAGATGCTCTTAGCCAATCCTGCCCACAAACAAGAGCCTCTACCATTGTTGGAGTCAAAGAACTCCTAAAAACATCAATCACCCGCCCTCATGTGCTAAAAGCACTTTCTGATGCAATAGTTGATATTGGAATAGCTAAATATCCTTTGCCATTAAAGCCAAAACAGGATATCTAGCAGCAATTTTTTTCCACCAATCTAATACATTGAATGCCTCCCCTCCACAAATGCTTCACGTTCTTCCCCTAGATATCTATCCAACTCACTTTTTTCTGCCAAGCAATTTTGTCCAACTTCTTGATTAAAAACAGCCATATGTGATTTAGCTTTGACTTCTTTTCCTTTCACTGATGTACTCTAGAGGATTGGTTGTACTTCTTCCTCTTAGCCCAACAACTGACTCATAGTGAGCAAACATACATAAAGTGTATATCAAATTCTTCCTGACAATTGATTTGCAATGTCAGCCTCATAAACATTATTAATCATCCACTCAACAAAATATAATTTCTGACGAGGATCCAACACACTGGCAACAAAAAACAATACATTCATATTACTAATGTTGCTATAATACTTATCATGCTTTCTCTTCATCCTCTCAGCCATCATGCGAATTGACATGTCATCACTTTCACATCTTTGCTTAATTTCAAAACCAACCCCTAAAATTTCATTAACAAAATTATTACAGGTAACATACAGAGAGCCAGATATATTCATTGTGGCATCATAAAAATACTTCAAAATGGAAAAATGTTACGTGCATGTTCCCAATCTTCTTCAGTAGGCACTCCATTCATCTTCTCCTTCCTAAGTTCCTGACCAAACTTTTCATCCTGAATATCCAGCAAGTCAAAGCCTTTTGAAATTTAATAGCGGTCTCCAACATCAAATATGTGGAGTTTCATCTTGTCTCAACATCTAAACATAAAAGACTTTTAGTCTCAATCCCTTCTTCCTCAGCACAATTCTTAAACCTAGCCGTTCTTGCAGGGGATAACCTCACATATCTAACTGCTGACCGAATTCTAAATATAGAATCATCTATATCTTTTAGGCCCTCTTTCACAGTTAAGCTCAATATATGAGCACAACATCTCATGTGGAGAAACTCACCCTTCATAATAAGTGTATTCCATGATTGGAATCTTTTATTCAAATATTGAATGCCTACATCATTCGCAGAGGCATTATCAATAGTGATGGTAAGAGTCTTAGTGAGACCCCAACTAACAAGACATTTCTCTACAGTTTTTCCAATAATCTCACCAGAATGGCCAGTAACTTGACAAAAGTTGAGTATTCTCTTATGCAAGTTCCACTCCTCATCTATAAAGTGACATGTTAGACACATATAATTCAGATTTTGATTTGAGGTCCATGTGTCTATGGTTAAGAAAACTCTAGGAGCATATGATGAAAAATATCTTTTCAATTTACCCCTCTCATCCCTAAACAATTCCAAACATTCACGTGTCAATATTCTACGAGAAGGAAGACTAAACTTTGGTTGCAAAGCTTCTAAAAACCCACGTAGTTCTTCATGCTCAACAAACTTAAATGGTAATTCAGCAACAATAAACATCCTAGCAAGTCTTCTTTTACACACATCCTGGTCAAATTGACTTGCCAAAGTCCCACTACTAGTCCCCTTACTATCAATAATGCTAGGAAGAGTCTTCTGTTTTAAGTTCTCTGGATGCTTACATTTATATTGAGAACATCTACCTAAATGAGCATGCAGAGTACTAGTTCCTTGTGAACTTTTAAATGCAAAATGTTTCGAGCAATAGTTACAATATGCCCTAATATACCATTATTCTCTTTCTTTGTGAAATGATCCCATACCTTAGACCTATTTCTCTTAGTAGTTAATGCAGAATGAGGGGTTTGAGATGATTTACCACTACTGAAATCTTCGGGGTCTTCAAGGTTAAGAACTGGTATATTATCATCACATCATTGTCTCTCATTGTCATCACCATTAGGAGTATAGGTAGACATCCGAAAAAAAAAAAATTAAATTATTTACATCAAAGATAAAATTAAAATATGGGCAACTTAATTATGATGGCATACCTTTCACTTCTGGACTCTGTGGATAATCCCCTGTTGAATCTCTCAGAAAGCAGAGCTCTTGAAATAGAGATTTTTGCTGTGAGAAAAATAGAACAAGAATGAATAAGCTTGTATTGAACTAGACTCCTCATGACCAAAACAAAACTGATGCTTAAATGGCACTGTTAGCTAAATTGATCAGTATCCAAATCTCTTACAATATAAACAGGTAATAATTAAAAGCTCTAGCACCCCATAACTTTGTTAGCGGCAAGCTTAGTTTTTTCAACAACGGTGCCATCGTTCCCAGCCAAAGCCCTGTACTTATCCTTTCTAGTAAAACTCGTACACTCATAAGACAAACTTGTAGCAATCAATCTTTGTATGTAATTAGCAACATCATGACTCGATTTCCCCGCGAAAATTGCAGCAGAATTCAACTCAACTAATTCATTTGAACATTAAAAGGAAATAAAATCATCGAAAATCATCTTCAAAAATACAATCAAAGCAGAACACTCAACTAATTCATTTGAACATTAAAAGGAATAAAAACAGCAATAATCATCTTCAAAAATACAATCATCTTCAAAAATACAATCAAAGAACATAATAACACTGAAATTGACAACAGCCCAGCAAGATAAAGAAAATATTTGAATTAAAAATAGAAAATCAACCTAGAGTATGGGATGGCGATTGATAACAAAAATTTCACCTTAAAAATGACAGCTTGAGATGTCGATTGGCGAGAGCAAGAGAGCAGGAGAAGAGCCCGGCGAGAGAAACATTAGTAGGCGAGCAGCAGCCCGGCGAGAGAAACAGGAGCAGGCGAGCAGCAGCCCAGCGAGAGAAATAGGAGCAGCAGAGAGAGATTGAGCTGTGAAGAAAAATTTAGGGTTAGGACTTAAGAGTGATGATTGAGCGGCATAGAGAGTTTTTGAGTTGTGAGGGAAAATTTAGGGTTTTTGTTTTTATTAAAACGGTTCGGTTCGGTTTAACAGGTGCGGTTCAGATTCTCACCTAAACCGAACCGTAAACCGTTTGGGGTGGGTCAATCCGAACCGCAAACGGAACCATTAGAAAAAAAACCGTAAATTCGGTTCGGTTTGCGGTCTGGTTCGGTTCGGACGGTTTTTTTGCCCACCACTACCTAGTGGGCTAGGATCCCGTTAAATATCACACAATCCTGACTTTGGCCAACAAATTGTATGATAATTAACTAGGTAGATCTCTAAGATCAATTGGATCTCATCCAATTCCTAGATCCAGTAGGTGGACATCCAAGTCCGAAACATATATCTTATATATGCCAATATATCCAATATATTGCCTAACATTTTCCTCTGAATCAACTAAGCCTTGGCTTTGGCACAACAAACTTAGTGATCCCAGTTAAACGAAACCATTAACCTTGGAAAGCTTCGTAATCAATGTCGATGGACAAGAAGTGATCTTGACTTTGGCCAACAAATCACAACTTGGACAAAACACCAATATGGAACAAAGCTTCATGATTCAAACACATCCTCGACGGACAAAGGCTTGACTTTGGCCAACAAACCAATGCCAGTCTTGGATCTTGAGTAAGAATCACTCAATGGAAGGAAAAACGCTTAATATTATGTTGAGGGTTTTTCGCGTGCAAATTGGAACCAATTATTATCTTTGTTAAGGTCTCATCTTCATACACCCTTAAACATGCATTCTAAACACATAATAAGGCGCATATAAATAAATAATAATGATATACGGATGGATACTTAACACATTGTTCCTAGAACAAATCTCTCAATTTCTTCTCTCCCGCTACCACAAGTATTACTTCTACCCGTTACATAACACTTCTAAAGAAACCTTATTTACATTGAGGGGAATAGGTGAGAAGAGAAATACAAGAGTAAGGAGATAATAGGCTGGACACGCAGGTCCAATTAATAAATTCTAAATTTATTACAACAATTCCAAAATTGCCCCCCATCTAATATCCATCCGATATACATTATTCATGAATCGCAACCATGTATTCACACAAGCATGTTATCAATCAATCTAATCCAATTAATAATCTGATAATTAATGACCATCCAATGTTTAAACAACGATTTGATTTTGCGCAAGTCAACTCATTTTGCGAATAAGTACTCAAAGTACGAATTCTTGAATTAAATTAAACTACAACATTAAATCCATTTAATATGTATTTAATACTAATTCACTTATTTAATTCCAAATTAAATATTACACTTTATTAACGAACCTTTACGACTTAGATTCTAAATCTAACTGTTACAAGTCTCAAAGCCCGATTAACATCCATGTTAATTTAATTAAAGTCCAATGGGCTTTCAATTAATTTCATAAGGCATGGACTTTTGGTCAACTTGGGTCAAACCCAAAGACTAAAGCCCATTTAAAGGAATCACCCTTATATGCCTAGAAACCATTTTAGGTCCATTAGGCCCAATTAAAGTTAAAGGTACATTAGTCATAATTGGACTTTATGGAAATGGTTTTGGGTCCAATTGGATCTAACCAATTTAGCCTAAACCCATCTTGGTACAACCAAGCCCAATTAGCCCAATTACAACATTTCAAGCCCAAATCCAATTTAAGCCCAACATAATTAAATTCCAAAATTCAAATTTCACAATTTAATTATTCAAAGTGTATTGCCATAATTAATTACCCAAATAAATATTTCCAAAACATCAATTAGCCTAATTAATTATGCTCATTAACATCAAAACATGTCCAACACATTTTAATCAAAAATCAAACCCATTTCATGCTCTTAAAGTCTCGGCAATTAGGGTTTTTAATGTTCAATTCGGTTTCAATCAAATTAAATCCACAATCAACATTTCCCTAATGATTCCAACTCATCCAATGAATCAAAAATCAAAAATACCAAGACATTATGGTATGTGGTGTATTCGGCCAAGCCTCACCAATTGGGGAAAAATGATCCAATCCAATTTTTCATGAAATTGATCCAATACAACTTCAATTAAACATCATTTAAGCACACTCAATCAAACAATTTCATCAAATCATGCTCAAAATCAATTTACCAAATTTTAACCCTAAATTCAAGTTTCATGCTCAACTTCGATATGATAACATTGTTGGGATTCTACGGTCCCGAGGATCGATTAAAGCGATGAAACATACATGTGAATACACGAAGAAGTTGCGGAATACTTACATCGATCGGTTGAAGCGATGCGAGGAACAACGAAAACTTTGTATCCCTTTGAAGCTCCTTGCTGCTCACGGCAGTGGCAATTTTTGTCCTCCTCAAATTCGGCCATGGAAGGATCTCTTAAGCTCCAAGATTTAGTTGATGATTCTATGCTCACGGGTGCGGTTCCCTATCACCTTCGCAAGACTCCAGAAGTGTGCTAGCACTTAGGAATTTTTGCCACAAAAATTATTTAGCTTCTCCTTGCCATTCTCGGCATTTAGCAGAAAAAGGAAGAAGAAATGGCCCATTGGCCGAGAGTTTGGGAGAAGAGAAAATGTGATTGATGTATTAGTTCAATTGATTTCTAAAATCAATTAATAACATATACCAAATTTTTAAAAGGCTTTCCAAAAGTCAACAAAAATTTGGAGGCAAAAAAATGCAATAAATGCATTCCAACCACACACATCAACTATTCACATCAAATGTGACTAGACATCACATCACTCAAAGTGACAAGTGATTTGACGTTAGATGTGACTTGTGGGCCGCACTTTGATTCGCAATGCGAGTGCGCCCGCAAACACTCTCGGGCTCGGGTTCGCTAATTCCAAATTAACGAATTTTCCGTTGCGACGAAATTAAATCTAATTTAATTAAATAACTTTACCTAGCAAAATTACTATTCACGTCGCTAACGAATTAATTCTAAATTAACTCGTTCGCCCAAAATAAATTCTAAATTTAATTCCGCGTCGAAATCCAATTTCGTTTAATATATCGAATATATTATTTTATCGATTAATTCCAAA
This sequence comes from Zanthoxylum bungeanum, assembly GCA_019454045.1. Taxonomy (NCBI): domain Eukaryota; kingdom Viridiplantae; phylum Streptophyta; class Magnoliopsida; order Sapindales; family Rutaceae; genus Zanthoxylum; species Zanthoxylum bungeanum. Next base: position 2,358 of record SKCR01052206.1, on the reverse strand, counting down.
TTAATCGTTATCTCTCTTTAATTAATATTTTATCCCAAATAAAATATCTCTGTAATTAATCCCAGATTAATTTTATCTCTCTCATTTAATTAATCCCAGATTAATAAAGTGCGAGTCATACGTCATCGGTGAATCTTCGGGAAGCGACCCAATAGATCCCCGGATATGTTGGCAGTAATCCGGTCGTCGGACTATTCGAACACGTAAATACCTAGTACCACGTTTGTACCGATTTACAATACAAGGTTGGCTTCTAGCAAAGCGCCATGCCTACCCAATTCTCCAGAAATATACTTATAGGAATATATGATCTATATCAGGCGTAGTATACGTAGTATTGCGTATTTCGATCCAGTATCGGATGTCACGTGCAAGGCCTGGGGCTGGAAATGTGTCTGCCCCGTACGAAGCACATATCGGATCTCTCGTAACTAGTCTCTATAATCGGATATACATGACCTAGTCATAATATCCCGATAGTTGCAGCATATAAGAGAACCAGTCCCGTATCGTACGTGACCATCATCTCCACTATGACTGGAGTGATACTTTCGTCTTGACATCACACCCAACACACTACGATTCTCAATATACCCAGCAGAGGTGTAAACAGAACCTGTTAAAGCCCTGGATGACCAAAACTCTTGACATCACACCCAACACACTATGATTCTCAATATACCCAGCAGAGGCGTAAACAGAACCTGTTAAAGCCCTGTATGACCAAAACCAAAGTATATTGATTGTCGCAAGTATTAGCGGTGCAAGTCTCAGGTTAAGACCAAATACACCTACCCTGATTCAGACTTCCATAGACACATAGTCATACTACCAATGGAATTCCGAGGGGTCTATCCAGAGTGAAGCTGTTTTCCATACCATCGGTAAAACACAACCTCATACTACACTTGCATGAGTATCCTATATCCAATATATGAGAACTATGTCGTTATGCCCTCACAACGCGCACAAATGTATACTAGTCTTTTCCGTATTATCGATGTCCAATCTCGATAATACTACGACTAGAGATTTTTAATGATTAAACCTTCGTGGATTGATATTGTCTCATATCATCTCAATCCATGAACTAATCATATGGACCTTTCATCATTTATACATATTGGTGATCTGATCACAAATGATAAAAGAGCAATTTCCTTTGTCACATAGTTAATTTGTACAACAACACCATGATCCGTACAAATAGTGACGCTATGGTTCATAAATGTCCAACAAATACTACGACTAGGGATATTTAATGATTAAACCTTCGTGGATTGATACTGTCTCATATCTTATAATCCAGAACTAATCATAAGGACTTTTATCATTTATATATTTAAGTAATCTAATTACAAAATGATAAAATAGCAATTTCCATTGTCACATAGTTAATTTGTACAAAAACCACAATGTCTTTTACAAATAGTGACATTATGGGTCATAATTGTCCAACAAGACCATGCTCTGATACCATCTTTGTAACATCCTCGATTCGAAGATGCTACCCGCAGGGAATGGGCCGTACTATTCCCCTTAGCCTCTGACTCTACAACCGTAAACATTTACTAAAACTCTTCTCTCTATTTGAAATATCTGTGTGTGAGACCGTAACCTAAACTTAATGACTTTTAATACAACTCAACATTTGTAATTATAATCTTAATAAAACATTATTTCACAATGACTATTAAAGATTAATACATAACTTCCACTTGACTCTGTCTGGACTCTCTCTCTTCCTGACTTTGGACTGATGGACTCCATACCCAAGTGACTGCATCAGTATCCGTCCTCTCGAGCTCGTCCTCCGAGAATACCTACAAAACAAGGAAACTGGAAGGGGGGTTAGATTGTCGTACGATCTAAGTGAGTGGACGAAAAATAAAATTGAATTGCTGGTATTAAAACATTAGGTTTTTAAAACCAAAATTCCCGAAATAACTTTAAAAGAAAACTCTTTTCTGGAAACTTCGTCTAAAATCTCTTTTATAAAAATTGTGTTTCTGAAAACTACTTTTAATGCTTTGGTTTCTGAAAACTATTTCTAAAATCTGATCTGTTCTCTGAAAAACTTGACGTATGAGGGCGTTACGTATCCCCGTCCCCCATACGCCTAACTGGAGCTAGAAGTGCAAATCATGACTTTGGGGCGTTACGTATCGCCGTCCCCCAAGCCACTGAACTAGAGTCGGTAGTGTTGATTCATGCTACTACCTGACCTTGAATCTAGGGTCTATGGGCATTACATATCGCCGTACCCCTAGCAATGAACTGGGATCTGGGGGCGTTACGTATCGCCGTCCCCCCAATCCTCTACATGTGCATATGTTTTCTGTCCGTCAATTCCAAACT
>SKCR01052205.1:0-84108 GCA_019454045.1 Zanthoxylum bungeanum | reverse complement strand
CTTTCCTCTAATATATTCTCTATACAAAATGGAATAGTGCTTAAATTTTGATGTTTAACTATGTTGTGGAAACATTAGGTTGAGTGGGATGAGATTAATGCTGCCTGGGGCCAAGCTTGCCTTCTTCTCCACACAATGTGTCAGTATTTTCGGCCAAAGTTCCAGTATCCTTTTTACAAGTTTGTGTTTTCTATTCATTGTTGATAGTATGCTCTTTTATTTGATGATGTTGAGTACGTAATGCCCAAAAATTTGATTATATCCTCATCTAAGCTGATGGTTGTGCCTGTACAGCTTGCCAGATTCATTATATCATGGTGTTCCTGTGTTATTTGTTACCAAAAAAGTTTTCACTGGAACAGCTTCATCCCTGATCAGGTGCATTTCACGCTTCTACGATTGAGTACGAAACTTATTCACCTGATCGTCTTTCGAATTACGCCCTTCAAGGCACTCATCACTCTTCGAGCACGGCCGTATTTACTTGTTTCGGAAATAGCAGCATCGGCTTGAGAATTCTCTTATTTCTTTCCCGGGCCAACCTTAGAAAACAAGATCCCCTCATCTGCTTTATCTGTGTCGGCAGTCAGCTTTAGAAAATATTTCTGATACCAATTACATCTACGTTCTTATCACATGGGTATGTTTTAAATGGTATTTTTAGTGAATGAGGACTTATATATGTAGGCAGATACTGAGTTTGATGACTGTTTAGGCTCCACTAATGGTCTAAATATATTATGTTTCATATATTAATGTATTTTGTAGCCACCTATCAGAGCTTGTCTCAGGCAACATATATACCTATCAGGGGTATTTTGTAGGAACCACCTATCTGGAGTATGTTATGGGAACCATCTTTAAGACTAAAGTGGCGTATTTAGAAGCACACTACTATTGAAATCGTTGTTCTTGTTGCCATAAGTTTACAATGCTAGGAAAGCATCCAGTCCATTTGAATCTCTAAGGAAAAGATGGTCCGGCACTCTAATTAAGTTGTACATTTTACACTTTCGTCAAACCTATCCACAAAATTATGTGTGATTGAAATATATTCTTAATCAGTGATTCTTAGATATTGGATCAAAATAATTCCTATGGGGAGCTACCCGCGAATAATGGACAGCAACAACAATACATATGAACTGTAAGTACTAACTACTAACAACTCCATTGATTTCGATTTTGAGTGGATTCACAAGTTAAATAAGTGCAGTTGAACGTGGCACCTTTGTTCTTTTGGTACATGGTGAAAAAAATGCGGTTTGATCTAATATCTAATTGTTAATTTGAATTTAGAGATGTCCTTATATTGAGCTTGTAGATCCTGCCTTTATTTCAATTGTCAGTTTTTCATACTGTACTTGCTGTTGGATGTTCACACTAATTTGAATATATTCTTAGGTTTGGTCCAGTGAATTTGTTTTGGAGCACTCGCTACGACAAAGCAATGACATTGTTCTTGTCATGTCTTAAGGACTTTGCGGAGTTTGCTAATTCTAAGGATCAAGAAAACAACATTCCACTGGATAAATGCTTCAAATTGCCATATAGGTAAGTTTTATTTTCTGTATGAATGGGATCTCACGAGTATAATAGAATATTTTTGTATTGATGCCCTCCATACGTCTCCAATTATTATGGACAAATTTTGCAGGATTGAAAATGACAAGGTTGAAAACTACTCTATCACACAGAGCTTCAATAAGCAGGAAAATTGGACAAAAGCTCTCAAATACACCCTCTGTAATTTGAAATGGGCTCTCTACTGGTTTGTTGGGAACACCAACTTTCAACCCCTTTCTGCCATGGTGTCCTCACCCCCTGAAGTCTCTGCTGTAGGTTCTCTGTACTCAAAGCGTGGTACCGACCTCAAATCTGTAGCTCGTAATCCAAAGCCATGATAATGGAAAGAGATGCAATGTTGACCCCCGTGTAAATAGAAATCAATATGCAATTCTTAGCATAATTTCGTATTGTATTATAGGGCTTGCTTGGGATATCAAAATTTGGAAAATAGAATTACAACCTCAATGGTTTGTTTCTGGGAAAAAAATGTCTAGAGATAGCTGTGATGACCTTTGTAGCTAATGTGATCCATTTGCTTTATATTTGAAGACCAGAATGATTCTTCTTTTTCCCTTTATTTGTTTGGCAATTTTAATACCATATTACCTAGGAAGCAGAAACTTTATGTAAGCAGCACTCAAGTCATCCTCTTTTTGTTTGAATAAGCATAGAAGATGCATGACAGCAATTCATTTCCAGCACGATTCAATACACAACGGTGCATGCATTCCATTCAGTCTCCAACAATGGTAGTTGTACTATCTGACTATTCTCGCAGCACCGTTAATTTTTTAAATTGCTATTTTGGACATAAAAAGACAAAAATTAGGTACTAAATGAGGATATTCAATGAGTGCAACTAACATTATTATTTAATCTCCCGACAATCCACCATCACGATATTTGCGTGAAACATCTCCTTATTTATTCCTTCAGAAAACACCTAAAGAAAGAGCAAAGCAATAATATGAATCATCCAATTGTGTTCATGGTGGTAGCAACTGTTGCAGTAATATTATCACTTTCATGGTCAGCCGTGTGCTTATCGTCTGAGTTCGACTGCCCGGAACCCAATCCCCCGAGCCCACCTCCCCCTTGTCCGCCTCCGCCTAGCCCTAATCCCCCTCCTCCTTGCCCACCTCCGCCTAGCCCCGGCCCTAGCCCTAGCCCTCCTCCCCCTAGCCCTAGGGTTTCCTGTGATAACGTGGAGAAAAAGTTAGGTCCATGCGTTCGTTACATTAAAGGTAAAACCATACTTCCCTCGTTTGCTTGTTGTTTCGGCGTTGAGGAAATTATTAAGAACGTAAACAGCAAGGCAGAAAAGAGAGATTTATGCAGGTGTATTCAGAAATGTTTAGAAGATATTCACCATTATGATAAATATCGCATCCCAAAAGTTCCCAAACGATGTGGATTCAATTTTCATATCCCTCCCATTGATGCTAAAACCAAGTGTTCCAACTTCCAAGTAATAGCAGCTTTCTCTCTCTTTTTATTTTTATGTCTTTTTTATTTTTTTATTTTTATTATTTTTATTTTTTTTAATGCATGCACGAAAATTACTACTGATTGATATTTTTCTCATGCAGGATTACTATGTTTGAATATTGATCTCATCGTACGTGGAGATGTTCCATGTTTATGTTGTGCAAGAAGAATTTTTTTCGTAATAAATACCCAAATAAATTCGATCAGTTCGGTTCAATGAAAACTATGTATTTGATATTTGTATGAAATAATTATTATTATTAACATGATGTGTTAATGTGTTATGATGATGTTATCTGAAGATGGAATCCACGAAATCATCCTCTTTAGGATCCTAAAATTCCACATAAGTTAAAAGCAATAATATAAATATGAATATAAGTCAATCAACACTCTTCTTATAAACCGATTTTAAAGGATGAGTTATATCTATAAATTTATAATAATTGGTCATATCACAGCAACCAGTACATCGAGTATGAGATGCAATATCCGTTTTTTCCCTCTCCTCATAGATAATTATAAAAAAAAAAAAAAATCAAATAAATACAATTGAAGTATTGAACGTGGCACCTGTATCCTTTTGGTACATGGTAATGTACTTTGCTGTTGGATGTTTTCACTAATGTCTTCATACTCTTAGGTTTGCTCCAGTGAATTTGTTTTGGAGAACTTGCTACGACAAAGCAATGACATTGTTCTTGTCGTGCCTTAATAACTTTGTGGAGTTTACAAATTCTAGGGATCAAGAAAATAAACATTCCACTAGATATATACTTTTAATTGACCTATAAGTGAATTTTTGGTTTACTATCAAGAATTTGGATCTAATTGAGCTGTATTAATTAAGTTTTTCGTAATCTTCTGTCAAATATATTTAATTAAGTTAAAAATTCCATTATAAATAAATTAGTATATATTAGATTTAGCGACTAAACCAACATCAAGATTAATTAACCTTTGAATCACCGCAAATTTATTATAACCCTCTTACAAGATATCACACCGTAAAAGATCTCAAAAATCGGTAACCCTAGCCTCTTGAGTCAAGAAGCCGATTACACCTTCAATATAGAACAAGATATTAAAGATTAATTACAATAACCGATTTTACAAATAAGATTATACAAGAGAGCCCTTTAAGAAAAGAAGAGGCAACCAAAAGAGTTCAATCATTTCAACTCTAAGGAAAGTATTGAATTTATATAAGGAGTAAGTACACAGCAAAGATGAGGATCATAACACGTGGCCACAATCAGCGGCTTCAATCTTTTCTAATAACTTAAATTAAACGACATGCAGTAAAAATATGGACATGTCGTTTCCTTCTATTCTTGTCAGCTGACATGTCATTCACTTGATATCAGTTCTCAACCAAACTGATCTACTAGACTTCGAAGTTTCACATTCCAACCATCTCTTCCTTTAAGCTTCAATATACCTGCTCTAGTCATATAAACATTCAACAACAATAGTTCTGGTATAGTAAGCTTCTACATGAGGTGGGCAAAGGCCAGTTCGAAAACCGATCGATTTAAGAAATACCGATCCGATCGGAACCGAACGAATCAAACCAAATCGATTTGGTTCGGTTCGGTTCGGTTTTAATATTTGAGTTTGGTTTTGATTCGATTTGGTTCAAAACCAAACTGAACCGTTTTTTTTAGAAGAATTAACCCCAAATTGATCGGTTCGGTCGGTTTGGTTCACGATTTTACAAACCGAAGGTTCACAGGTCCGGTTCACGATTTGAACCGAACCGAACCAATCTGATCAGTTTAATACAAATATAAATCGAACATAAACTGAAGAATTGAACCAAATCGATATTTTCATTCAATTCGGTTCGGTTCGGTGACATGCTTAAAAAGTGGTTCTTTACTCCCAAGTATAAGAGTGTCGAATTAATAATATAACCCGATAAGTCCGGGGTCAATCCACAGAGAATAAGTTTAGTAAAATAAAATAACAATTTGAGTAAAAATAGAAGGCTTGATTTGTTTGAAGTGATAAGAAGATTTTAAATTGGACTGCAAAAATAAAATAAAATACTGGGGTTAAGAGATCCACTTTTAATATTTTAAATTTAGAAATCTCACTTTTTATAATATATAAATTGTCATTATCACCCAATTAATTTATTTCTGGAATAAATTATGTCAAAACATATAAAACCAGCCATAAATACGGTAATAACTTTTATCTGTAACAAGTCCAGTTAGGTACTCAATTATGCTAAATAAATAAAACCAGCCTTATAAGCGGTAACAAAGTTTAACAATAATTAATCCAGATTTAAATTACGTATTAATCATTATATTATAATTTATATATTATAATATAAGTTAGATTAATCTATATTTTCATATTAAAAGTTCCACCATAATTAGCTACTCATAATTTGAATAAAAACACACATAATTTTTATTACTGAAAGAAAAAAAGCTTAAAAAAATAAAACACACAAGAGCTGAAACTCCACAAATTTTCAGAGAGAATTGTGGAAATCAGACTAAGGAAATTGAGGTGCAGAACACCTCTATTTATAGAGGTGCTCGCACCTCTTGCCATGCAATTGTATTTGACAATTGCTTCCACCAATTTCTCCACCAAACATGATGGAGAAATTGACATCTTCCATTTTTTTTACTTTAATAATTACATGTAACACACTTTGGATTTTTCATCAATTTCGGTCTTGAAAACTTCAGAACTAGAAAAACTAGTCAATGGTAAAGTTGTAGATCTTTGAGTCTTCTTTCATCTGAAACTGGAATCACTTCAATCTGATATCAGAGTAAAAAGTTATGGCTAAAATATGAAAATTACGCAGGGTTGGAATTTCTGAATTTGTACACTGTTAGAATGCCCTTTCAAGTTTTTGGCCTCTAAAATCCAAATGCCATGTCCATTTTTCTAGTTATGCATCCAAAGTATTATTTCACCTACATAATAAATAAAAAACACGATAAAAATATATATAACATAAATTTAATTATTATTTTATAAATATGTTAAATTAAGGGGATTAATGAAATTATAAATGTAAAATGATTAGTTTCTCTTTTATTAAATGTACACTTTTAATACTCATTATTAGGTTAATTTACCCACCCCTACTTCTAAATATTCATCATTTTTCATATTGGTTGCTGTTCAGCTAACCCTCGACTGCAATATCTTCGTGCAGTGGGAAATTTTGGTTGCAATCGCTATTTTTGTTCCCATATTTGATGGGTTATACTTAGTGGGAATTTTACTAATCCCAATTATTCAATTTGAGACTAATTCCCTAACAAAATTATATTTAATGTCTAAATACTTGATTCTTTCATGGTACACATGGTACATAAATGTATTACACTTTGACTATATGAATACAATATTATTTTACCATTTTATCTCTACTAAGATGCCCTGAAGCAAAATAGTTTTCGTGAACACGTCAGTTACTGCAATGTACTCTTCTTCAGTTATGGACAATACAATTAAGAGCTCCAAGTTCGAATTCCAACTAATGTAGTTACTGTTGACCTAAAAGTCACACGCACGTCTTGATTTTGATAATATCAAACCATGTGTCAAGGATAAAAGGGAATTCCATATTTCATACATTTCAAATCAATACAAGAATGAAAGTTACCAGATTCAAGAAGACTACTATAGATGATATTCACTTTTAATCTTGTAAAGTTTATTTGATTATTGATTATGCATTCTCATACATAAAATTCAAATTTTGAGTCAAATTTTATTTTTGCAAAAATGACCTACTTGTAAGATTTCTAAACTTTTCAGATAAATATGTAATTTCTTTAAAGGTTTGAAATCTTGGACTTAATCGTCATATTTGTGATGTTTTATCAATTCTGAACTTAGATTATAAAAGACCTATTTGAATTGGTAACTTTGTTATCTTTGGGTCAATTTATTAATTTTCAAAATTTATTGGTCTTATTTATAAAATTATTACAGCTTTGATATTGGGTTAAAAATGCAAATATTAGATATTTGGTAAGACCAGACGTCTAACTCTGATCCTATAGCAATCCAAACCTTGACATAGAGTTACCAAAAATTTTGGGTCCAGATCCGGATGTCTGATCCTAAGTCCTATAGTAGTTCCGAACCTTGGCAAAAATTTTATTCTAAGGATCGACGTCTGAAGGTCGATTTTTTATATTAATGGCTTTTTGTGTTGGGGTTGGTGCTCCAAGCGTCAATCTGTATCGTATTTATTACATATTCATAATACAAGCAATCATTTTTTCCATAATATTATCCATTTCATTATAGCACCTCTTGTCTTTTATATACATATTCGATCTATTTTAGTTTAGATCGAAACTAACTGAAGTTTAGTGATGTGTAAATTAGACAAAGACCCAAGAATATACAATAGTCACACAGTTACAACGAGGTTTGTAATTGACATTGGGAGGTGTCACTATTTATAATATATTCTCAAATAAAGTTCATGGTTGAGATTTGTTGACATAGGTTGGTTAGTCAAATCTGTTGAGACCAGTACATGTCGTATATTAATATTTGGCCTAATAGTTTATCCTAATGAACTGTGAGTTTTGAGAGACTTATATAGACATGTAGATATTTATTTGATGAGTATTGAACGACTCACTGGAAGTATTCCTAATCATTGGTACACTAACGTCAATAGCAATCTTCCCGAGTCGAGTAGCATATCTGGTCCTTTGACTAGAGATACCACTGTGGATGTATGAGTGATTCTTCATACTTTGACAATGATCAAGTCACCGGTATATTTAGACCAGACATACGCCTCTTCGTTGGGTGTGGACTGATGCTCATGATATCTTGTGACATATCTAAAGAGGATATGTCAGCTCGTGTGTGAGATTTAGGTATTCACTTCGTGATTTTTAAATTTCTAGCCAGAGAACATTCTGGAAATGAGTTTTGAATGTTGAATGAGAGATCACGAATATGTCGCGACACATATATGAATTTTACACTACAGAGATTTGACGTTCTCATCTTTGGTACAATTCAGATAGTCTATGATGGATGGACTATACAATATGCCTAAACCTCGACTTGTATGGTTCAGTGTTGTTATTTGTGGTCTAATTATGGACATGAAATGTGTTCCATGGCAAATATACCTGAAATTAGAGAGTCTCACTAATAAAGTATACTTTTTTTTTGAAATCGTTGGAAACCCTACCTCCAAACCACTCATTCCGGGCTTAAGAGGAGTAAGTAAAACCTCCGGTTGTCCCAGACTTTTACAAGAAACGTACTCCCTAAATTCGAACCCATGACCTGAATTTCAGATCCTGAGCCCTACACCACCAAGCCACGTCCATTGGGGACACTAATAAAGTATACTCGTAAAGTAATATGGCAATTAATTTCGAATAATACAGATTATTCGTAACTTTACATATGCCGATGTATTTTTATATCTAATGTATATACATGATACATAATTTGATTAGATATACATTAGATCTAATAGAATTTTGACATATGTCAAAAAATAATTATTTAATTATTTAGAAGCTAATTAATTTAATAATTATTTATTATGAAATATTCTAAGCTTATATGATAAGCTTGATACTTGGCTAAATATATAACCATATATTTAGGCCAAAATTTGGCATCATTTCAACCATACATTTAAATTGTCAAAATGACCGAAATGTCTTTCCCCTATATAATTTCAAATTTTTGGCCATTTGAAAAAAAATAAAGGCTTGGAAAAATTTTGTTCTGAATTGTTCATTTGAGAGAGAGTAAAATTGGGGCTTTATTAGGATTTTATTAATTCACCAAAATTAGAGAAGGTTAAAGAACAATTGGAAGCCCAAAGAAAAAATTGGCTAAATCAAGGTAATTTCTAATTTTATTTGGTTGAAATTATTTTTTTATGTTTCCAATTAATTATATTTGATATAATTGAATTCTTTCATCCTTTGGTGTTAATTTATGTTTAGAAATCCTAATAGGAAGCCCTCATTATATGTGTAAAATTAATTTAACTAACTAGTATAATTAGGTCAAACTATGGTATAGGACACCAAATTACTATTTTAGAGTTGCTTAAGCCACTCCTTGATGACTTAGAATTTTTCTTGAGTTACTTTATGGTGGTTGACTCTCCATTGGTAATTAGGGATTTAGATTTGTATGATTTTGGATTAATTAGATAATTAGTTTGATTAATTATGTTATTAACTCAATCATGGCTTAATTTATGAAATTGAGATATTGTAGATGAAATTCAATATGTAATAATTTGTAAGAAAAATTCTCAGAATTTTCAAAATTATTTCGGAAGTATTTTAGGAATTTTCGACAAAAACCATACTATGGGAAATTATAATTTGCTAAAATTATAATGAACAACCATTGGATAAGTTAGAGGTATATGATATTGATTAATTTTATTAGCCATTTCTATAGTGAAAATTCCTAAGTCTTTATGCATAATCACTCCCAATATTTGATATTAATGAGTGATTATGGTGAAATACGAAAAAGTTAGAGGTATATGATATTTGTTAATTTTATCCGAACTGAAAATATTTTAAAAGTCGATTTCACCCGCCGACGCATTTCTGCTACATTTACCTCAACAGAAAAAGTATTAAAGCGAGTCTGATCTTGCATCTATAATAGATTTCATACAATAATAAATGATATTATAATCCAAATTAATGGTTACACATGCAATTAATCTAGATATTTCTTGAATTTTTGGTTTCGTCTCAATGGAAATATAATGAAATCTTAATTTTTAAGTTGAGTTATGCTTTCTTGAGTAGAACTAATTTGTTGAGAAATTAGTAACTTATGTAAGGAAACATTTATTTTTAGGTACGCCTTGTGCACACGGATGTAAATGAATTTTATTATTATATCCGTATCGTGCCAAAGCTGTGAGGATATAGTTGATGCGAATTTATTTATATCGGTAGAACATATTTGATATGAGATAAATATATTTGATATGAGATAAATTCAAGCGAAAATGCAAACCATAAACGTGTCAAAATTATCAAGGCTACATTAGTATATTGAATTTATCATTGACAAGTGTAGTCTTGAATACGACTCATTCTTATCGTGCCAAAACTACGAGAATGATACACGATTCATGACCAAAATCAAAAGTGACAGTGAAAATTTTCCCATAATTTATTGCCTTTTATCCATTCTTTGTATCTATATTTGATATTTTCTTAGTACCTATATACCTTTTTAGCCTATATAGCCAAGTCTTAAGTGCCAAATATCAACTTTATCGTGATAGGAAACAAGAGTAGAATTAAATTTCTTAGAAAAAAAAAAAACATGGTTGCAATTAAGAACATATAGGTCGTTTCTTTTAGTTCCAGTAAGAATAAAGTTGTTTCCTTTTAACACATGCATATTTCCACTCTATGCTTTATAGGTAAAACCAAGTTCATCTAATGAGCCTAAGGATATAAGGTTTCTCTTAAGATCAGGTACATACAGTTAGAATCTTAATCAGTGGCGTATCCAGAAATTTCAATCAGTGGGGGTAAAATTTTTTTCTTACCAAAATAATATATAATGAATTCATACATATTTTTTGAAATTACAAGATGATCCCTGTACTTTTGAAAATTATGAAATAGCCCTTGGTTTCTAAACTTATATATTAACCCAAAATTTTCAGAATTATATTTTTATCCATAATCTCTAAAAATATCAATTTATCCTAAAAATTTAAGTAAGAAATATTTTTAAAATTATACATTTTAAGTTTATGTAGTATATTATATACTAATTTTCGCTAATTTATTATAGATTTAATCACTTTTTTAATTAAATTATTAAAAGCCTAGTGTTAAAACGCAACATTTGTGCTTTGAACGTCTATAAATAAAAAATAAATATACAAAAAATATATAGAAAATAATTATATTTATATTTATATTAATATGTGATTATTTTATACATAACAATATATACACAATGTGTTTTAGTAAAAGAATCCCCACAAATATATCAATAAATTAGAAGATCAATAACCAAACCTAATAAGTATAAACGTAGTTATTTTTATTTTTATTTTTATTTAAATGTATTGGAATTTCTATTCTTTTGCAAATGGAAAACACATAAATGAGTGGATTTAAAATGAAAATAGTCAATTATCTATACACATATAAATTAAATATAATTATTTTAGATATGTTTAATAAATAAGATTGATACAAAAGTGTATTGGAATTTTTTTAAATTAATTTGGACTTTTACCTACATATTATATTAAAAAATACAACTCAAAAAATTAAAAAATAATGTATTTATGAGTTTTGTTTAATTATTTATATTTTCTAATATATATATATATATATATATATATATATATATATATATATATATATATTTTTAAAAAAAAAAACTAGAGGGACCAGTGGGGGCTGCCCCCACTGGTCCTTCAGTGGCTCCGCCACTGATCCTAATCTTTCATCATAAAGTTTAATAGTGATATCTCATATTCCAATAACATTACAAGTATTGTTATTACCCATAAACACAATATCTTTTTCTGTCCTCTTAAAATTAATAAACCAGTTCCTATTAGAACTCATGTGAAAAGAACAATCTGAATTGGAGGGGAGACCGATCCGGCAAGGGAGCCCCGGAGGGGGGCCGGAGGCGAAGCCGAAGGGAAATGGTCAAATTAGGAGCTAGAAACTGCTTGTAGCAAGTAAGATGATCAGCACCCCGATTATAGAACACGCGTATTGCTTTTTCTCATGGTATCATTTGGGTACCCTTGAAAAACGGATTTTTAAAAACCAAAAAATAGCAGAAAATAGATCCAAATTCTAAAAATCCACACGTGTCTGGCCGGATTTCCAGGATGAGTGGTGATCAAATATATTTACCATCAAGTACCCTCCACTGAATATATCGAACTATCTAAGATCAATTCTTTACTAATTTGATCACTAGTAACAGTCAATGCCTCAGATAAACATGTAGTGTTAGTTTCTAGCTGCTACTGTTGCACGATTTTCTTTTTTCTATTCTTTAAGGAACTTGTACTAATTCTTTTTAAAATGTCTATTTTACCACAGCAAAAACACTTCTTGTTTCTATTCTAGTTCTTATTATCTGTATTCTTGTTCTTGCCCTTAAAACCTTGCTCATTAGACTGGTTAGGGATATTATTGACTTCCCTTCTCTCTGTTTTTTCTTTAGCAAAGAGGTTAGTTCTAAACCCGGTCAAAGGTTCGGTTCGATTCCGGTTCAATTTTTTTTAAAATAATTTTAAAAAATAGAAAAATTTTTAAAAAAATTATAATTAGATATTATTATCAAATAAATATAATAAAAAAATTTATTTATTTGAATTTTATTATATTAAATTAAAAATTTAAATTAAAAATAAAAATAAATAGCTTGAACTTAAAAAAAATATTTATTTGAACTTAAATTTTATTATATTAACCGCCCGGTTCTAACGGTTCGGCTAAGGTGAGAACCCTAACTTAACCGTACAGAACCGGTTCCGATTCCGGACGGTTACTTCCAATTCGATTTCGGTTCCGAACCGGAATCGTGGATGGGTCTAATTAGCTCCATCTCTTTTGCTAACTTTTAGTTGTAGCTCTCTAGCCTTTATAGCAGAGGTGATTAAGTCAAGTTTAGGTACAATACCATTATATTACAAGGCATTTTTAACTATATTATACTCTTCAGGCAAAGAGTTAAGCAAAATCATAGCATCACTTGAGTACTCTAAGGCATGGTCAATACCCTTTAACAGTAAGGTCATTCTAGTCAATACCCTTGCAACAGGCGTTAAATTTGAGACAATGATCAACAAGGCTATAATACCATTGTTAGATTTAGTGACTAAACCAACACTAAAATTGATTAAAATTTGAATCACTACGAACTTATTCAAGAATCGTAGACAACACATACATAAAAAAGACAAGATTTTTACCGTGGATCGTCTGATACTAATCTCAAACTACATTTATGTTGAACTCCGAATATGTAGCTCACTATACTAATATCAAACTATTTAAACCCCCTTACTCATCACACCCTCACAATTCAATATCCCTAATAGCCTCTCAAGAGAATCAATAATGAGTCAAGAACCCGATTACAACCTTCAATATTAGCAAGATATTAAAGACTGATTACAGTAACCGACCTTATAAATAAAATACACAAGAAAGCCTTCTATTTGATCAACAAATATACATAGAGGCTAAGAGAAGAAGAAGAGGCAACAAAAAGAATTCGATCTTTTTAGCCTTAATGAAAGTGTTGAATTTATAAGAGAAGTAAGCAGAGAGCAACAGTGAGGATCATGACACGTGGCCACTATTCAACGGCTTCAATCTTTGCTAACAGCTTCAGTTAAACGACATGTATTTGTAGGAAATTGTTCACAATAATTCATTAAGGGTAAATCTGTCATTTGGTATCATTGGTACTTGTGAGGGGTATAACCCTTTGGAGGGTTGCACCCCAACCCAAAGGGTGTCCTATTGGCACCCTTCCATGCCTTATATAAGGTGACTTATATTGATTACAAAGGCAGAGGAAAATATATCCGAATTAAACAAGAGACACTGGTTTTTGTTTTGTTTTTGAGAGAGAGTATCATCATCTTCCTTGTTCATAAACTTGTGAAGGAGTGCTCCTTGTACAAGTAGCATCCAAGTTATCCTGGGAGAACGTTGGCAAGAAGAAACCGTAGAGCACCTGTGACGGGCCAATAAGTTCTTAAGGACAGAGATAATCTCGACTTGGACATTTCTGTAATCTTCATTTTCTGGTTTGTCATAAAGTTTTCTGGTTTTAGGGTTTTGCATCTAGATCTACTTTGGGTAATTGATCTGTTTGTTTTGCGTGTTTATATTACTGTTTTAATGACATTATTTTACCCACAATCTTAAGAACTTATGTATATCGTGTTATTAAATAGTAATTTGCATGTTAAGGTTTGAATATTTTCTGGAAAATACGAACTGTGCATGATAAACCCGTAGGGCGTTCGAACGCCCGACGCACACGAAGGCTAAAAATTTGAATTTTCGTAAGAACGTTCGAACGCGTCTTCAAACGCAACTCGAACGTAAGCCTTCTGCCTTAGAGCGTTCGAACGCGTCCTAAACGCAACTCGAACGTAAACTCTCTGGAATCATTCCGTTCGAACGCGTTATAGAACGCTACACGAACGTGGACTCTCTGGAATCACTCCGTTCGAACGCGTTATCAAACGCAACACGAACGTACACACACTGGACAGTCTCGTTCGAACGTAGATACGAACGCGACACTAACGAAATAGTCCTGTAATTCTTATAAACTGCAAACTTAAATAATATTAACTTGGTTAGTCATATACTGTTTAACACATTAATCTTGGTAGTATAGATTTAAGTTATTATTAGGTTGTTCAATTATCACAAGCATACACATAGTGATAAAGTTGAAATTGTTGTTGATTGTTGCATAATTGGTTGAGAATTTAAAGTGTAATAATACACAAGTAATTCCATCCAATCTTGATTGACATATATCTACATTTATCGTATATCATTTTGAACAAGATCATTTGTTGATCGTTGTGCAATTTGTCTTTCGTAGACTAATTGACCCTGTTGATTTTCCAGTTACATATGGCTAGCGGAAATATCACGGTACCGGTCTCTCATGGAGAAAAACCGGAGAAATTTGGTGGGGCAAATTTCAAACAATGGCAGAGCAAGATGCTGTTCTACCTGACAACTCTCCAGTTGGCAAATTCCTCAAAGATCCTCCGGGTTCTGTGGAGGGTGAATCCGAATTGGCCAAGGAAGAGCGAGATCAGACTTGGATGTCTGGAGACTTCTTATGCAAGAACTACCTTTTGGGTGGTCTTGACAATACCCTGTACAATGTGTACCAAGGCATGACTTCTGCGAAGATTCTCTGGGAATCTCTCGAGAAGAAGTATAAAACTGAAGATGCCGGACAAAAGAAATTTGTCGTGGGTAGGTTCCTGGACTACAAAATGGTAGATTCAA
Source organism: Zanthoxylum bungeanum (assembly GCA_019454045.1). Lineage (NCBI taxonomy): Eukaryota > Viridiplantae > Streptophyta > Magnoliopsida > Sapindales > Rutaceae > Zanthoxylum > Zanthoxylum bungeanum. The sequence goes on along the minus strand of SKCR01052205.1, from coordinate 68,992 downwards.
GGACGGTGATGTCTCAGTTGGGTGAACTGCAATTAATCATTCATGAAATACTGGATGAGGGAATGAAACTTTGTGAGACGTTTCAAGTTGCCGCCATAATTGAAAAGTTGCCTCCTTCATGGAAGGACTTCAGGAGCTATCTGAAACACAAAAAGAAGCAGATGAGCCTTGAAGACCTCAGTGTTCGATTAAGAATCGAGGAGGACAACAGGATGTCCGAGAAGGCCAGCTACAAGACTCTGGAGTCTAAGGCCAACATCATTGAAGGTGTAAAGGGTAGCAAAAGAGAAAGAACAGTGGAGCTGACTCTGGGAACAAGAAGTTCAAGGGAAAATGCTACAACTGTGGAAAGAGCGGTCATATGTCAAAGGACTGCAGAAACAAGAAGTCTCAGGACAAGGGCAAGAAAAGAAAAATGAGGCCCATGTCACTGAAGGCGAGCAGCTGACTGATGATATCTCAGAGATGGAACTATCAGCAGTGGTAACTGAAGCCAATATAGTTGGGAATCCGAGAGAATGGGGGTAGACACTGGGGCTACTCGTCATATCTGTGCAGACAGTAAGATGTTTTCCATGTACCAGAAGGTCGATGGCGGCGATCATCTGACAATGGGAAACTCGTCTACCTCTCAGGTGGTTGGACAAGGCACAATGGTTCTGAAGATGACATCCGGAAAGGAGCTAACATTGAAGAATGTACTGCACGTTCCAGATATTCGGAAGAACTTGGTCTCGGGCTCTCTTCTTAGTAAGGCTGGTTTCAAGCTTGTATTTGTTTCTGATAAGTTTGTAATGACAAAGAATGATATGTATGTAGGAAAACGTTACCTGACTGATGGCCTTTTTAAGCTAAATGTAATGACTGTTAACCGTGCTATTAATAAAGCTAGTTCGTCTGCTTATATTATTGTGTCACAAAATGTATGGCATGGGAGGTTAGGACATGTTAATTATGATACTATGCGTAAATTATTAACATGGACCTTATACCTAAATTTGCAATTGATGGCCAACATAAGTGTGAAGCATGTGTTGAAGCAAAAATGCATCGAACATCATTTCAGTCTATAGAACGTAGTTCTGAACCGCTGGAACTTGTACATACCGATGTATGTGACATGATATTGTGCAAACAAGAGGCGGTAAAAAGTACTTTGTCACTTTTATCGATGACAGCACAAGATTCTGTTATGTGTACTTGCTGAGAAGCAAAGCTGAAGCAATTGAGAGCTTCGTACACTATAAGAACGAAGTTGAAAACCAACTTGGCAAGAAAATCAAAGAATCATGAGTGATAGAGGCGGTGGATACGTTTCACCATTCGGTGAATATTGTTCTGTGCACGGAATTATTCACGAAACCACTGCTCCTTATTCTCCTCAACATACGGAATTGCAGAACGCAAAAACCGAACGTTGAAGGAAATGATGAACGCCATATTGACAAGTTCGGGACTACCCCAGAACTTGTGGGGGGAAGCTTTGCTTCCGCGAACTACGTTCTTAACAAGCTTCCTCACAGAAGGTTGGACAAGACACCATATGAGTTGTGGAAAGTTTCGTACCTTCCTACAAATACCTCAAAGTGTGGGGTGTCTTGCCAAAGTAATGGTTCCTAAACCTAAGAAGGTTAGAATAGGACCCAAAACTGTTGATTGTATATTCATTGGATATGCTCGCAACAGTAGTGCGTATCGATTCTTGGTACACAAGTCGGAGATTCCTGACATCAATCCGGAAATGATAATTGAGTCAGGAATGCGATATTTTTTGAAGAGACGTTTCCCTGTAAGGAAAGCAGCGCACAGAGTCTCTCAAAAGAACAGTTGATACTGTCAAGGACAGTGATCAAGTTACCGAGGATCAGATCAACGTGTAAATGCTGAGACAATCGAGCCTAGACGTAGCAAAAGAGCTAGAACGTCTAAGTCGTTTGGTCCCGATTTTCTGACATACTTGTTAGAAAATGAGCCTCAAAGCTATAAAGAAGCTATGGCTTCTCCTGAGGCACCTCTTTGGAAAGAGGCTATTAACAGTGAGATTAATTCATCCTACAGAACTATACTTGGGAGTTGGTTGATCTTCCGCCAGGTTGTAAGCCGCTGGGCTACAAATGGATATTCAAAAGGAAGATGAAAACGGATGGATCAATAGATAAGTATAAGGCAAGACTTGTCATAAAAGGTTATAGACAAAATGAAGGCCTTGATTACTTTGACACCTATTCACCAGTGACTCGCCTCACATCGATAAGAATGCTCATAGCCATAGCAGCTATATTTGGTCTTGAATACATCAAATGGATGTAAAGACGGCATTCTTGAATGGTGAATTGGATGAAGAGATTTACATGGAACAACCAGAAGGGTTTAGTGTTCCTGGAAAAGAACAGAAGGTGTGCAAACTTTTAAAATCCTTGTACGGATTAAAACAAGCACCGAAACAATGGCATGAGAAATTTGACAAAGAAATGTTGTCAAATGGTTTCAAAACCAATGAGTGTGATAAGTGTGTGTACGCCAAATCAACTCAGAAAGGATATGTCATTGTGTGTCTCTATGTAGACGATATGCTGATAATTGGTAGTAATCATGAAATGATTCGGTCTACCAAAAATGGGTTATCCAGCAGATTTGATATGAAAGATATGGGATAGCTGATGTGATCCTAACAATAAGATTTCTAGGACATCAGACGGATATATATTATCACAGACTCATATATTGAGAAGATACTCGATAAATATATCAAAGGGGATCTAAATGTAGCTAGAACCCCTGTAGACCTAACTCTTCATTTATCAAAGAATACTGGTTCAAGCATATCGCAACTAGAGTATTCGAGAATCATCGGAAGTCTGATGTATCTCACGAATTGCACACGACCTGATATCGCTCAAGCTGTGAATCGGCTTAGCAGATATATGAGCAATCCAGGACACAACCACTGGAAAGCCATAGTAAGAGTTTTGAGGTATCTGCGAGAAACTTCAAAATATGGGCTACATTACGAGAGATATCATGCTGTACTAGAGGGTTACAGCGATGCTAACTGGATATCTGATACGGTGGATTCCAAATCCACGAGTGGATTTGTTTTCACACTTGGTAATGCAGCCGTGTCATGGAAATCCTCGAGGCAAACGTGTATTGCCCGGTCTACTATGGAATCAGAATTCATAGCGTTAGACAAAACAGCGGAAGAAGCAGAATGGCTTAGAGAAACTTCCTGGAGGATATTCCTAGTTGGCCCAAACCGTGCCAGCGATTAGCATACATTGTGATAGCCAATCGGCAATTGGGAGAGCCCAAAATACAATGTATAATGGTAAGTCTCGACACATACGTCGGAGACATAATACCATACGTCAACTGCTCTCAAGTGGCATAATAACGATCGATTATGTCAGGTCGAAGGAAAACCTAGCGGATCCACTAACTAAAGGTTTACCTCGAGAGCAAGTTGAGAAGTCATCGAGGGGAATGGGCTTGAAGCCTATAATCTAAGAATTGTCACTGTGGAAACCCAACCTAGTTGACTGGAGATCCCAAGATCTAGGTTCAAAAGGGACAACAGAAACTTTGTGCAATTCAAAACTAGCACTGAAGAGTTTCGTACTCTTTCCCATTCCGATAATGACGCTGAGTGCTGTCTGTCATTGGTTAGGATAAGCTAAGGCTTTTAATGATCACTATATTAGGAGATGAGTCCTAATGGGGGTAAAGACAGATTACCTCTTCATAAGATCACCTATTTCAAGTAAGAAGTGAGGCCGCTTCCATGGGAACCTTTAAAGGCGGGTTACCCCAAAGTGCTTGATGAATCCAGGACCGTTGTTCAGGGCCAAAATGAACACAACCGTAGAACGGGAAAAGGTGTCGAATTAAAGCTGTGTGTTGGCAATTGTCTTGGTTTACACCAACGGCAGAACAGTTCAAGACTATGAGTCACTGGTTTGCCAAGTAAATCCGATTGTCACTCACTAGGAAAGGTTCAAGGCGAAAGCTACCTATTTCGATGTAGCTTAGTTCATGGTAACTCTCTCGAGTGTCTCCATGAATATTGAAGAATTGTGGGGGATTGTAGGAAATTCTTCACAATAATTCATTAAGGGTAAATCTGTCCTTTGGTATCATTGGGTGCTTGTGAGGGGTATAACCCTTTGGAGGGTTGCACCCCACCCAAAGGGTGCCCTATTGGCACCCTTCCATGCCTTATATAAGGTGACTTTATATTGATTACAAAGACAGAGGAAGATATATCCGAATTAAACAAGAGACACTGGTTTTTGTTTTGTTTTGAGAGAGAGTATCATCATCTTCCTTGTTCATAAACTTGTGAAGGAGTGCTCCTTGTACAAGTAGCATCCAAGTTATCCTGGGAGAACGTTGGCAAGAAGAAACCGTAGAGCACCTGTGACGGGCCAATAAGTTCTTAAGGACAGAGATAATCTCGACTTGGACATTTCTGTAATCTTCATTTTCTGGTTTGTCACAAGTTTTCTGGTTTTGCATCTAGATCTACTTTGGGTAATTTGATCTGTTTGTTTTGGCTGTTTATATTACTGTTTTAATGACATTATTTTACCCACAGTATTACAAACTGTGAGGTCACAAATGGCAAGTCATTTCCTCTTATTCTTGTCAGCGGACATGTCATTCACTTGATATCAGTTCTGAACCAAACTGATCTGCTAGACTTTGAAGCTTCACATCCCAATACTACTAGTTATAAATTTTGAAAAAATAAATAAAAAGTAAAAAATTCTGTACAAAATTTAACTCAGCACAGAGTCTAATCATATTATCAATTAACTATTTAACTATACCATAATAACAAACAGCTACGATAAAGTATGCCTTCAATTATAATGAATAATTTTTGCTTAATAAAAAATGACAATGTTGAAAACTACACACTATAAAAGATAGATGTTGATGGTGGTTTTCAGCCCCGAAAAATTTCGAAGTTTGAAGAGGGATAAATTGGGTTTTACACTTAATAGATAAAAGCCCAAGGTCTTTGTGAGGATGAGAGGTCAGATAGAGGGGCCCAAGCCCGACCTGACTCGACCTGACCTGCCGAGGTACAAAAAGGCATCCGATGGCAAAACCAGTTGGATAGGATGGGATACCGATCGACCTGATGAGAAGATATCAGATTCAGCAGTATGAGCACCTATGAAGGCCTACCCGAGGTGGTCCATTACTACTGACCTGACTTGATAAAGAAGCCGGGAAGAGCTCAGGATCGTTCACCTCGGCGTACCGACCTGGGGACCGGGGTGGGGTTTGCAATATCTTACACTTATGTATGGATGACGTAAGCCTCACATGGGAACTTGTACCTTCCAAAAGGGCGGATGTGACATGAGTGGGTCACCAACTTATCATCTGACGTACACTTTCACATAGGATCAGTTGAGATACATGCTGACAATGTGGCATAACGTGTAGCAGTTACCAATAGTGGCATGGTTTAATGAGGTGTCAGATGGCAAAGCTTCTATTTGCAAAGTGGTTGGGGAAGAGAGTCTGCGCGGCGATGGCACTCACACGTGGCTGACATCACAAAGTTGGTATAACAGTATAATTTGTCTTAGTATATAAAGGGGTTAGTGATGAAGTTGGTGCTTGGAGTGTCAATCCGATTTGTACATTTTATTATTTATTAATAAAATAACTACATTTTTCATTTCATACCTTATTAATGGTATTGTCATTATGCGTATTAGATTGATGTATAGATATGCTATGAATGACATCAACCTTAGAATAGTATTGACATTAGGTGTAAACTATTCTTAAGTAAATATTCATAGTCGTTGGTTTTGGAATACGATCAAATTCCTATAACCTAGAAGACTATAGCACATGTCGTATATTGGAATTGGAGTTCCAATGGTTTAACGCGATGTACCGTGAATTTTGGAAACCCATATAGACATGTGGGTATTCGTTAAAGCGAATACTGAATAACTCACAGGTGATTCCTAATATTTGTAAGTACACACCACCGTCAATAGGAATCTCCTCGAGTCGAGTAGCATATGTAATCCTTTGACTATAGGATAGCATTGATTTTGTGTGAGATCATCCACACTTAGATGCCATGTATGTCAGAAACCTTTCATGGTCTGGCCTCTAGATGTTCGTTGGGTGTGGACTGATGCACTCAGTAATCAAGTGTGAAGTAAGATAGGATCTGTCGGCCCGTATGTGTACCATAAAGGGTTTAGGTATCCATGTTAATAAAGTCACGATTTTTAAATCTTTGGCCAAAGTCGATCACCTAGGGTGGATCGCATCAGTTATGAAGAATCGTGGACATGTCGACATGAGATGTGCGTCTCGGAAACTTGACGGTATATTCTATGTTTCCTGAGCACAACTCGGATAGCCTACGTGTTAGTGTTCCTAGAACATGTCAAGGATCTCTAAGAAGATTTGTGTGTGAATAAATCAAAGAGAGTTACGGATATACTCACATTGATCGGATGAGTTTCAAGACTTTTTTTTTTGTATTTGGGAAGCATCAAGCTTTCTTTGTTGTTCCTAACTCAAGGATGAGTTTCCCTATCACCTTTTTTTGACTCCTTAATGTGCTAGCAAGTAGAAATCTTGCAACAAAAATCCATGGGGAGAGGATGAAGCTCACGGTTTTGGAGGCTTGGATGAGAGAATGAATAGAGATTTTTGTTTCCAAAACATATCACTTAAGTTGACTTGTGTTTGTGTAATAAAATGTCACATTTATAATAGCCAACAACTTCCATCACACTTATGACTACTTGATGTAAATCAAGTGTCAAGTTGATGTAAGTTGGTGGGCCCCACTTTAAATTCAAAATTCAAGTGAGCTTGCTCAACACACTTCGGGTTCGGATTCGTTTAATCCGATTAAAAGAATTCTTCGTTGCGACGTAATTAAATCCAATTTAATTAAATAATAATGTCTCGCAAAATTATTACGAAAGTCGCTCGCAAATTAATTCATTCGCACGAATTAAAATCCAATTTTAATTCCGCATTGAAATCTAATTTCAATTAATATATCTAATATATTATTTTAGCCCAATTAAATAAATTAAATAGAGAAATCCAATTTCACTATTAAATTTATTTTACCGATTAATTCCAAATTAATCACGTTCTCTACTCTCGACGAATTTAATCCCAGATAAATTCTCGACGTAATTAATCCCAGATTAATTCTTTATCTGATAATTAATCTCAAATTAATTCTTGCCGTAATTAATCCCAGATTAATTTTCTCTCTCATAATTAATCCCAAATTAATTTTGTTCGAGTCAAATCTCATCGGTGAATCTTCGGGAAGCGACCCAAGAGATCCATGAATATGTTGGCAGTAAATACGGTCATCGGACTATCCGAACACGTGCGTACCCGGTACCACGTTCTTACCGATTTACAAGACATGATTGGCTTCTAGCAAAGCACCGTGCCTACTCAATTCTCCAGAAATATTATTTAAATGAATATATAATCTTTATCAGGCGTAGTATACAGTGTATTGCGTATTACGATCCAATATCGGATGTCACATGCTAGGCCTGGGGCTGAAATTGTGTCTGCCCTGTACGAAGCATATATCGGATCACTGACAACTAGTTGTTGGACAATTATAACCTATAGCGTCACTATTTGTAAAAGACATTGTGGTTTTTGTACAAATTAACTATGTGACAATGAAAATTATATTTTATCATTTTGTAATTTGATTACTTAAATATATAAATGATAAAAGTCCTTATGATTAGTTCTGGATTATAATATGAGACAATATCAATCCATAAAGGTTTAATCATTAAATATCCCTAGTCGTAGTATTATCAAGACTGGACATCGATAATGCGGAATAGACTAGTATTGCACTTGTGCATGTTATGGAAGCGTAACAACATAGTTCTCATATATTTAAGTATTGGATACTTATGCAAGTGTGATAGGAGGTTGTGTTTACCTATAGTACGGAAACAGCTTCGCTCTGGATAGACCCCTCGGAATCCCATTGGCAGTATGACTATGTGTATATGGGAATCCGAATCAGGGTAGGTGTATTTGGTCTTAACCTGAGACTTACATCGCTAGTACTTGCGACAATCAATACGCTTTGGTTTTGGTCGTCCGAGACTTTAACAGGTTCTGTGTACGTCTATTCTAGGTTTATTGAGAATCGTAGTGTATTGGGTGTGATGTCAAGACGGAAGTATCACTTCAGTCATATGGAGATGATGTTCACGCAGGGATACAGAACTGGTACTCTAATGTGTTGCAACCATCGGGATAATATGACAAGGTCATGATTATCTGATTAAAGAGACTGGTTGCTTGTGATCCGATATATACTTCGTACGGGGCAGACACTAATCCATCCCAGGCCTTGCATGTGACATCCGATACTGGATCGTAATACGTAATACTACGTATACTACGCCTGACAAAGATTAAATATTCCTTTAAGAATTTCTTGAGAATTGGGTAGGCACGGTGTTTTGCTAGAAGCCAACCATGTCTCGTAAATCGGTAAGAACGTAGTACGAGGTACTCACGTGTTCGGATAGTCTGACGACCGAATTTACTGCCAACATATCCATGGATCTCATTGGTCGCTTCCCGAAGATTCACCGATGATGTATGATTCGAACATAATTAATCTAGGATTAATTACGAAGAGATTTTATCTACGATAAAATACTATTAGGAGAGAGAGAACGATTAATTTGGAATTAATCGATAGAATAATATATTCGATATATTAAACGAAATTATATTTCAACGCGAAATTAAAATTAGATTTTAATTCGGGCGAACGAATTAATTTAGAATTAATTCGCGAGCGACGTGAATAGTAATTTTACTAGGCATAATTATTTAATTAAATTTGATTTAATTACGTTGCAACGGAAAAATTCATTAATTCAGAATTAACGAACCCGAGCCCGGGATGTGTTTGCGGGCCCACTCAGATTTTGAATCAAAGTGGGGCCCACAAGTCACATCGCAAGTCACTTTAGTGATGGAAGTCATGTCACCTTTTTATGATTGACATCTAGTCACTATTGGTGATGGGAGTAGTTGGAAGCTTTAATTGCTTTTTTCCCTCCAAATTTTGGTTAAGCCTTTTTGGAAAAGGATATATCATTTTTTGCCTTTGAATTTTCAAGATTTGTAATTGTTTTAGAAACAAAACAAGAGATAAACAAATTCTCTCTCTCTCTCTCTCCCAAAAACTCTCTTGGCCGAAACTCACTAAGAAGGATTAGGAATTTTGTTTCAAATTTTCTAGTGCTAGCACACTTAAAGGAATCATACAAGGTGATAGGGAAACCATTCCCAAGAGCTTGGAATTCATCTCGAAGCTTGGAGCTTGGACATCAACAATCAAATAGAAGATCTTGGAGCACTTCTCAAAGGAAAAGTTTTGTTTACAACGCATCCTACAACCGTTCAAAGTGAGTATTTTTTCCGCGACTTTACTTTGAGTATTCACATGTTTCATGCTTAATATGATCTTGGGATGACCTTAGAAAACTAACAATGGTATCATGGAGCCTATTTGAGCATGAAATTTGATTAGGGTTTATATACTAAAATTTGGGTAAATTTGATTTAAGCATGATTTGATCAAATTGTTTGTTTGAGTATGCTTGTATATTGATAACTTAGAGTTATATATGATCAATTTGATGAAAAATTAATTGGATTAATTTTCCCCAAATTATAAGGCTTGGCCGAAAGTTATAGTGCTCTAAAGTCATGGTAATTTTTTGTTTTTTAAATCATTGGATGAGTTTAAAGATATGATATTTATTGATTTGTGATTTAATTGGATTGAAATCGAAATCGGATATAAAATCCTTCAAATTGCCGTGACTTGAGAAGCATCAAAATGAGTTGATTTTGTTTCAATCATGTTGGACATGTGTTGAATATTAAAATGCATGATTAATTTATTAAATTGATATTTTGGAAATGTTAATTTAGATAATTAATTTGTACAATACACTTTAATTAATTAAATTATGAAATTTGGAATATTAGAATTGGGCTAAAAAATGTTATATTTTGGCCTAATGGGCTTGGTTGGGCCAAGTTGGTTTAGGACAATTGGATTGGATCCAAATTGGGCCTAAACCATTCCATTAAGTCCAAATATAAAAAAATGGGCATTTAAACATTTAATTGGGCTTAATGGGCCAAAATTGATTTCTTGGCAAAAATAGTGATTCCTTAATTGGGCCTTGGTATTTGGGTTTGACCCATATTGACCAAAGCCCATGCCTTAAGAAATTAATTGAAAGCCCATTGGACTTTAATTAAATGAACATTGGATGTTAATTGGGCTTTGAGACCCATTAAGATTAGATTTAGAATCTAAGTCGTAAAGGCGCATTAAAAGTGTAATCATTTAATTTGGAAATAAATATAGAATTAATATTTAATATAAATTAAATTGGATTTAAAATTGTAGTTCGATATAATTCAAGAATTCGTACTTTGAGTACTTATTCTTAAACGAGTTGGACTCGCGCAAATCAAATCGTTGTTTGAACATTGGATGATCACTTTATTCAAAGATAATTAATTGGATTAGATTGATTGAATAACATGCTTTGTGTGAATACATGGATGTGTTGTATGAATAATGTATATCATATGGATATTAGAAGGGAAAGAGCAATTTTGGAAATTATTGTAAATTTAGAATTTATTAAATTGGACCTGCCTGTCCAGCCTTATCTCTCGATTCTTTGTAATTATCTTCTCACCTAATTCCCCTCAATGTTAATGAGGTTTCTTTAATTGTATTATGTAATTAGGTAGAAGTTAAAATAGTGCTAGTCGGGGAGAGGAAATTGAGTGATTTGTTCTAGGAATAATTTGTGAGATATCCATCCGCATATCATTATTAATTTATTTACTGCGCCTTATTATGCTTTTAGAATGCATGCTTAATGGTGTATGATGAGACCTAAACAAAGATAATTAATTGGTTGCCAATTTACGTGAAAAACCCTCAACAAATATTAAGCGTTTTCCTTCCATTGAGTGATTCTTTCTCAAGATCCAAGATTGGCACTGGTTTGTTGGCCAAAGTTAAGACCTTTGTCCATCGCGGATGTGTTTGAATCATGAAGGCTTTGTTCCATATTGTATGTCTTGTCCAAGTTGTGATTTGTTGGCTAGAGTCAAGATCACTTCTTGTCCATCGACATCGATTACGAAGCTTTCCAAAGTCAATGGGTCCCGCTTAACTGGAATCATTAAGCTTGTTGTGCCAAAGCCAAGGCTTAGTTGATTCAGAGGAAAAAGGTTAGGAAAATATATTGGATATATTGGCATATATATTGTATATATGTTTCGGACTTGGAGGTCCACCTACAGGATCTAGGAATTGGATGAGATCCAATTGATCTTAGAGATCTACCTAGTTAAATATCATACAACTTGTTGGCCAAAGTCAAAGTTGTGTGTTATTTAACGGGATCCTAGCCCACTAGGATACTAGGTTTCCCGAGTACTCAACAGAGGGTTAGAGGCTCGCCGAAAAATAGTTGGAGGCCAGTATTGAATTTGCAATTTCGTTCAAATACTTGGCTTTACGCGCTTTCAAATTATTTTCGTCAACAAATATTTATTATTTTTCTTCTAACAGTTAGACTGTACCCATACATCGTTAATTGAATAGTTTGACTATTGCAATTAAGATGACAAGAAAGTTGAGCATTAGAGATATTATCATGGGCGACAATGTCTTTAATGATGTGAACTTTCAAGATTGGGACATGAATCTCATGATTGTCCTGGGATCCGAGAAGTTGCTCTACACTATAGAGAGACCTATTTGGCCTAAACTTAGATCTGATCAGATAGTTGAGTTAGAGCTTTGGAAGACTCATAGCGATGACAACTTCACTGCTCAATCTATAATGCTTGCTGCTATGACTCAACAATTCCGTCGTCAGAACAAGGGATTGGATCCCTATAATATGATGGCTGTAGGACACAGAAATCGGCGATGTTGTTACGGGCTCGCGGCCCGGTCGGGAGTACGGAGTAGCCCGCGGGGGAGTAAACTGGAGAATAAAGGAGTCGCCACCCAGTGTGAACTGGGAAAAGATTTAAGGCCGCACTCACCCCTCGCAAGGGAAGACCTCAAACTGTTGGGTTCGGAACGGTCCCTTACTTATACCACTTGTAATGAACGGATTTGTGCAAAAATATAACCAAGTCTATGCAACATACATACATAAGAATATCCTATATCTAAGTTTGCATACAACCTATATCTAAATTCGCATGCATAGAAGTAAATCGACATAACGGCAAGCACACAATTCATAAACACATTAAATAGATAAATGTGGAAATATAAATAGATGATAATTGTCTAAGCGTAAATAATGAAATGATATGATTAATCATGTAGGGCAAAAGAAATGATCAAATGAGCAAACACGCATGAAATGTGACGAAAAGAAGTCTGTGCACTGTATGTACGTTCGTGTAGCGTTTGAAACACGTTCGAACGGTAAATAGAATGTTCGCGTTCGTATAGCGTACGGAAATGCGTTTGAACGGGACAAGGCCTGATGCATGATAAAACAAAATAGATACGCGTTCGAGTAGCGTTCGTAAATACGTTCGAACGGACTGAGGCAGAATGCATACGTTCGTGTAGCGTTCAGAAACGCGTTCAAACGAGATCACCAAAATGGCATCAGAAATGACACAAACACATGCATGGATAAACAAATACATAATGTAGGAGCTCGTATGCCCGATTAAACATATTTCACATTCAATCGAGTGTACTTCATCCGGCGTGGCAAAACATCTTGGTAAAGGTAGCCTTTAGGCATTTCCCTCTAATAGAGGACCTTTAATCCACCCTAGTTAGCCCATGCGCACTAGAATGCAATGCATGCGTAAATAAAGCAATGATATGCAAAAGGTAAATGGCATAATAAAAGGCGCGACAAAACATCGTGGTAAAGGTAGCCTTTAGGCATTTCCCTCAAATAGAGGACCTTTAATCCACCCTAGTTAGCCCATGCATATTAAATTATCAATTCATGAATAAACAAATAAATAATATGGGACCTTGTATGCCCAATTAAACACATTTCCCATTCAATCGAGTGTACTTCATCCGGCGCAGCAAAATATCGTGGTAAAGGTAGCCTTTAGGCATTTCCCTCGAATGGAGGACCTTTAATCCACCCTAGTTAGCCCATGCGCACTAGAATTCAATGCATGCATAAATAAAGCAATGATATGCAAATGGTAAATGACATAATAAAAGGCGCGGCAAAACATCGTGGTAAAGGTAGCCTTTAGGCATTTCCCTCGAATAGACGACCTTTAATCCACCCTAGTTAGCCCATGCGCATTAAATTATCAATGCATGACTAAAGAAACAACACATCGAAAATAAATAGCGGAACAAAATTAAATACCAAAATGAAACACGTGCTTGAAAGTCTCTCAAGCGGTACGTGGAGTTGTATCCCAAGTACAGACCGCACTACCGTCCATTCAGATTCAGCTACGGAATTTACGTTTGGGTTTCCATCCGATATACCGCAAGAGATAGCACCGACCATTTTAACGTAACACAATTATTAACCCAATGAATACATAAAATGCATGTGATGAAATAAAAATACATAATGAAAGCAATAAATAATAAGCTAAGTGCGAAATATTAAAGGAAGATAAATGCGGAAAATAAATGCGGAATAATGAAAGAGAGATGTGACCAATAGTTTGGCCGTTTTTAATGTAGAACTTCACATGCCCGATTGGACGTATTCCACGTCCAACCAAGTATGCCGTGTCCGGGACGACAAAATAAAAATTTAACAAATGGTGCCCTCAGGTCTTACCTTTTAAGTCGCTTCTCGGGAGTGCGTTGGGACGTCGCCGGAAGGGTTAACTCTTCGTTATTTATCGGGTTTGCCGCTGTTTTGGGGCTGCTATTTCCCTGTCTTTCTTTGCTGTTTTCAGACTGTTTTGCTGCTGTTTTGTCTCAATTTTGGCACTATTTTCAGGGGCTGTTTTGTGGTGTTTAAGGACTATTTGGGACTGTTTCCTGGACTGTTTTAGGGACTTAGTTGAGATTGTCGTCTATTTCTGAACCGTTACTGATGAGAGATGCTCCATTTCTGAACCATTACTTGATAGGTGGTTCATTTCCGAACCGTTACTGATGTGGGGTGGTGGTCCATTTTCGAACCGTTACTGATGAGAGATGGTCCATTTCTGAACCGTTACTTGAGAGATTGTTCATTTCCGAACCGTTACTTGAGAGATGGTTCATTTCCGAACCATTACTTGTTGAAAGATGGTTCATTTTTGAACCGTTACTTACTGAGATGGTGGTCCATTTCCGAACCGTTACTGATGGGAGATGGTCCATTTCCGAACCGTTACTTGTTGAGATGGTTCATTTCGGAACCTTTACTGATTCGCTCGTCTTTGCCGCTTTTCCCTTTTTCTTCGAAACCTGCAAACACAAAAACAAAAATTGCCTGTATGTGACGTGTATGCATGTATGCATGGATGTATTTCCTATTCCGATGGGTTAGGCTTTCCTTGTGCTCCTTGGTGCCATTTGCCTACAAATGTCTCTGGTCGCCCCCTAGGTCTGCTTATAATTTTCTTTTGCCGGTTTTTTTCTGGTGATTGTTCAGTTCTCTTTTATCTCATGGCTCAAATTCTCGGTATATCTTTTATTCGCGGGGTGGTAGACTGGTCGCCCCCAGTCTTGGCTTAGCTTTCTGTTCTTCGCTTCTTGCATTAGGTAAAAGTAGATCATGTGATGTGACATTCCATACCAACATATTATACTGCCTTTTACGAAATAGTCCTAATAGTTATGCATATTGTTGCCCTCAAAGAATGCCCAGGATTGAAACCAGAGAACCTTTTAAACATTCAATGCAACTCAAATCCAAGTCTTTGAATAAATTATCTAAGCCAGACTCAAAGTGTGTGTGTGCAAAGGTTCATTTGCAGATTCATCCCCAGGTAAGCCAACTTAATGATTTCGTTAAAAAATTAGGATCGATGGGTCAAACCAACCTAGATGTCTCAATTATGCCCTGCAGTTGCTTTTCTGTGCTCAATGTGATATGGTTTTCTTTCTCTTTTGTCTCTCTTTTTTCTTTTTCGTCTTGAACTTCTTCTTTTTTCAACACACACCTACCCTTTAAGGTAGCATTTCTCCTCATGGTGGTCCTAATACTCACCCATGGGTAGCTTCACGCTTATCGGTTATAAGTGGTTCAATTCTTTTCTTTATAGACTTTTCTTTCATTTTCAACCATACCACACATCATAACATAAGCAAATCAGGATAGACATTTAGGCGAACGGTCATTCACCGACCTACAATTTCTTCAACTAGTCACTTTGCTAACTACTCAGGTTTTCTCTGCTAAGAACCATAATCAAGTGCTTACGAGTCAAACATAGATCAACTACTCAAAGTATCAGATAAAAGCACATCAAGAATTTATTGTTTCTAAGGTTTCACCATAAAGCAAATAATTTCATCACCGGACTTATGTCTAACTATTAAGGACTAAAAATATACATTTTTTTCTTTTTCTTTTTCTTTTTTTTTTGCTGAAGGCCCCCTAATGGTCTTTCTATCCTTTCCATAAAGTTTTATGTTCCTCAGTTTCCTTTTCCCCGATATCCATGTTTGCTAAACTCTTCTTGACAAATCTTTTTTTTCCTAACCCAACGGATATTTATGATGGCTTTTAAGACACATGGTTAATATGATACGTGTATGCATGAGATGCGTGCGATGTGCGAGATATAATATGCATGTGGTTATCAAAAGCATAAAGGGTGGCTTCTATAGGTCATACAACTATGGTTCACATGCGGGTTTATAGGAGTATAGACAAAGACTCTTGCTGGCGAATGACTTCCCACAGCTAGGTCTCCCCACTCAAGGGTTCGAGTGACCAAGTGAGCGCACCTTTTTTATACCCTAAGGTACGTGCCAGCGAGTGATGATACATGAATGACTGTCAAATGGATTTCTTATTGAAGATTCCCCAGAGGGAGGGTGGAGCGAACTCTCTTAAATACCATTGCCTCTTAGGCTCTTATCGTCTTGGTGACAGGAATAACCAATAGGTCCTCC
Source organism: Zanthoxylum bungeanum (assembly GCA_019454045.1). Classification (NCBI taxonomy): domain Eukaryota; kingdom Viridiplantae; phylum Streptophyta; class Magnoliopsida; order Sapindales; family Rutaceae; genus Zanthoxylum; species Zanthoxylum bungeanum. Next base: position 52,803 of record SKCR01052205.1, on the reverse strand, counting down.
AAATTAGTCCATCACGGTAAGCTTCGAGTAAATGATTATCTAGGTGCCTTCACAGCTTTTCCTTTCAGCTATAGAAAGGTAGTGAATTAATGAAGACACCAAACCATTACTCATCTCTGATAATGCCTTTGATTAAACCCCTTCAACCCACTGTAGACACGGTTAACTAAATCACAAATCACAAACATTACAAGACATTATTTCGGGGCCGATTCTCTATCCCTAGTGGAGTCGCCAGACTGTAGGACACATAAATCGGCGACGCTGTTCCGGGCTCGCGGCACGGTCGGGAGTACGGAGTAGCCTACGGAGGACTAAACCGGAGAATAAAGGAGTCGCCACCCAGTGTGAACTGGGAAATGATTTAAGGCCGCACTCACCCCTCGCAAGGGAAGACCTCAAACCGTTGGGTTCAGAATGGTCCCTTACTTATGCCACTTGTAATGAACGGATTTGTGCAATAATATAACCAAGTCTACGCAACATACACACATAAGAATATCCTATATCTAAGTTTGCATACAACCTATATCTAAATTCGCATGCATAGAAGTAAATCGACATAACGGCAAGCACACAATTCATAAACACATTAAATAGATAAATGCGGAAATATAAATAGATGATAATTGTCTAAGCTTAAATAATGAAATGATATGATTAATCATGTAGTGCAAAAGAAATGATCAAATTAGCAAACACGCATGAAATGTGACGAAAAGAAGTATGTGCACTGTATGTGCGTTCGTGTAGCGTTTGAAACGCGTTCGAACGGTAAACAGAATTTTCGCGTTCGTATAGCGATCGGAAATGGGTTCGAACGGGACAAGGCCTGATGCATGATAAAACAAAATAGATACACGTTCGAGTAGCGTTTGTAAACGCGTTCGAACGGACTGAGGCAGAATGCATACGTTTATGTAGGGTTCGGAAATGCGTTCAAACGAGATCACCAAAATGGCATCTGAAATGACACAAACACATGCATGGATAAACAAATACATAATATAGGAGCTCGTATGCCCGATTGAACATATTTCACATTCAATCGAGTGTACTTCGTTCGGCGAGGCAAAATATCGTGGTAAAGGTAGCCTTTAGGCATTTCCCTCGAATTGAGGACCTTTAATCCACCATAGTTAGCCCATGCGCACTAGAATTCAATGCATGCATAAATAAAACAATGATATGCAAAGGGTAAATGACATAATAAAAGGCGCGGCAAAACATCGTGGTAAAGGTAGCCTTTAGGCATTTCCCTCGAATAGACGACCTTTAATCCACCTTATTTAGCCCATGCGCATTAAATTATCAATGCATGACTAAAGAAACAACACATCGAAAATAAATAGCGGAACAAAATTAAATACCAAAATGAAACACGTGTTTGAAAGTCTCTCAAGCGGTACGTGGAGTTGTATCCCAAATACAGACCGCACTACCGTCCATTCGGATTCGGCTACGGAATTTACGTCTGGGTTTCCATCCGATATATCGCAAGAGATAGCACCGACCATTTTAACGTAACGCAATTATTAACCCAATGTATACATAAAATGCATGTGATGAAATAAAAATACATAACGAAAGCGATAAATAATAAGCTAAGTGTGAAATATTAAAGGAAGATAAATGCGGAAAATAAATACGGAATAATGAAAGAGAGATGTGACCAATAGTTTAGCCATTTTTAATATAGAACTTCGCATGCCCGATTGGACGTATTCCACGTCCAACCAAGCATGCCGTGTCCGGGACGACAAAATAAAAATATAACAAATGGTGCCCTCAGGTCTTACCTTTTAAGTCGCTTCTTGGGAGTGCGTTGGGACGTCGTCGGAAGGGTTAACGCTTCATTATTTATCGGGTTTGCCGTAGTTTTGGGGCTGTCGTTTCCTTGTCTTTCTTCGCTGTTTTCAGACTGTTTTGCTGCTGTTTTTGTCTCAGTTTTGGCACTGTTTTCAGGGGCTGTTTTGTGGTGTTTATGGACTATTTGGGGCTATTTCCTGGAATATTTTAGGGACTGATTTTAGGTGATTTGGGGACTATTTTAGGGTGCAGTTTAAGGGCTATTTTTCGGTGTAGAGAGAAGAAGAATGTGACATTTTCGGTTTGTTGTTTTGGTGAGAGTGGTGTCTTGGCTGCTGAGGGTGTGATGCGTTAGTGGGGTCTTGAGGGGTTATTTTGTTGCTCTCGGCTGATGGGTTATTGGCTTTGTTTGGGCGTCTCTCAGTGTGTCGGTTTGGAGTTATTATCGGCTAAGGGTATGTGGTTTGTGTCGGCTATTTTTGGCTTATTTCTGCGTGAGTGGTTTCATTATTGTTCTCGGCTTTTTGAACTGTGGTGTCAACGTGGCTGTTGAAGGGTTATTGAGTTAGTGAGCAGTGGCTGCTTTATTTTTATGGTTTGAGTGAAGGGCCAAGTGTCTTTGTTTTGTCTGTTTTGCCTAGAGCCAGTGGCGTGGGTTGTTGATGGATTTGTTCACGTGAAGCTTAGGGTTGGCTGTGTATTGAGTCTAGGGTTTATTCATTTTAGGGTTTGGCTTAGTGGTTGTTGTCGTCAAGGTTGCTGCTTGTTTTCATGAAGGAAGAAAGTGAGCCGAGAGTGTTGATGCCGAGAGGTGATTATAGAAGTGTTTAGGGGTGAGAGAGACAGGAGAGAGATCATGATGAAGAAGAATGGGCCTGAAGAGAGTCACTGGTTCTGGTTTAAGTCATGAGAACTTAGGGTTTATTGATGGTTCTGCCGTGAGAGAGAGAGTGTCAAGTGAGAGATGGAGAGAGTTGCCGTGAGTGTGTTTTTTTTTAGAGCTTTGCCGTGTGTGAAGAGCCCAGTGACCTTAGGGTTTTTTTGTGTTTTCTTTATATCCATGCCGTGAGAGAATCAAGGGGGGAGAGGACTAGGGTTTGATTTTGTCACGTTTCTTTTTATAATGGTATCCTATGATTAGGGTTGTGCATGGATTTAGAAAATGAAACAAATCAAGTAATTGTGTATGTATTTAATTTAATCATTTAAGGAAAGAATATTTATATTTTTGGTGGGGGAATATCTTTAAATTGGTAGGTGATTTATTTTATTTAGGAATGTGATTTATTTAATTTAGGAAGGGGGATTTGATTTGAATTAATTGGATTTAATTTTAATTTATGACATGTGTTTTAAAAGTTTTAATTATTTGGATTGGGCTTGGGCCAAGTAAGCTTTGGATGGGTGCGGGGGTTTTGGGCCGAGGCTTACTATTTTAAAATAGAGATCAATCGGGTGAATCCGAGGCCAAACAAACGAATTAAATTTGTTGATGTATTTATTTTTAAATTTTTCCCTTCCGACGTCCGTTTCCCGCGACTTCCGTAACTTATCGGGTAGTGCCTCCATACGAGGCTCATCATTGGGCTTTATGCAAAAATGCAGTGTCTACAATGGCGAAGTTGCATGATCTTCATCGATCTAATCTTAGATCGCAGAGATATGAGTTGCAGAAGAAGCTCTTTCATGCTCGCATGTCAGAGGGTACATCTGTTGAGCACCATGTGTCGCAGATTATTGCTGACATTGAGCAGCTGGGACAGATGGGCATTGTCTTCGAGGCTGAGACTTCTATAGATTTGATCTTACAGTCTCTGCCCGACACTTAGAGTGGGTTCATCATGAACTACAATATGATGAACCAAGACCAAACTCTTGGAGAGTTAATATCCACACTGCGCAAAGCAGAAAAGGAGCTCATAAAGGGCAAAAAGCGCGAGGCGCACTTCGCTTCAACATCTCAATCTTCGAGGGCTTGGCCTAAGGCGACTGGTGGTGTAAAGAAGAAGAAGAAGAAAGGCAAGGCGAAATTGTCAAAACCTTTTGGGAATGGTAGGGACAAATCCCAAGATATATGTGTGCAGTGCGAGAAGCGGGGTCACTGTAAACATGACTGCCGCGAGTACAAGGTACACATGAAGGAAATCAAAGCGGGTAAGGCACCGGCTTCAGGTATGTTTATTATAGAAATAAACATGTCTACTACTAGTTTTAAAAATTGGATTTTTGATTCTGGTTGTGGTACTCATATATGTAATGATGTGCAAGATCTGCAGATTAGCAGGAGACTGGCCTCAGGAGAGATTGACCTCCACGTTGGAAATGAGACATGAGTCACCGTTTTGGCCGTTGGCACTTATGTTTTGGAACTCTCCTCGGGGCATGTACTTAAACTTTCAGACTGTTATTATGTACCTAGTTTGACTAGGAATATTATTTCTGTATCTATGTTAGCCCAATGTGGGTATACTTTTGTATTTAGAAACACTGGGTGTTTTATGTATAAAAATGATATGGAGATGTGAACTGCTGATGTAAATAATGGTCTTTATATTTTGAATATAAATCAATCTCAAACATATAATGTAATAAACAAAAGGCTTAAATTAAGTAACAAAGATGAAACTTATATGTGGCATTGTCGTCTGGGACACATTAACAAGACTCGCATATCCACACTTTCGAAGAGTGGGTACTTGGACGGATTTGATCCAAATTCATATGACGTCTGTGAATCTTGTTTATTAGGCAAAATGCCTAAATCACCTTTCAGCGGTAAAGGTGCACGTGCCACCGAACTGTTAGCCCTCGTTCATAGTGATGTATGTGGGCCCATGTCTAGCCAGGCTAGAGGTGGATATGAATACTTCGTAACCTTTACAGATGATGCATCACGTTATGGTTATGTGTATCTTATGAGACACAAGTCGGAAACCTTTGAGAAATTCAAAGAGTTTCGACACGAAGTAGAAAAACAGACCAGTAAAAGTATTAAGACATTACGGTCGGACCGTGGTGGCGAATACTTAAGCAATGAGTTTCTTGATTACTTGAAAGAATATGGTATTCTTTCACAGTGGACTCCTCCCGGAACGCCGCAATTAAACGGTGTGTCCGAACGGAGAAACCGAACTTTGTTAGACATCGTAAGGTCTATGATGAGTCGCACAGAGCTACCTATTTCCTTCTGGGGATATGCATTGAACAGTGCAATACTTATTTTGAATAAGGTTCTGTCAAAGTCTATTCAACAGACTCCATATGAGATATGGACAGGAAAGAAACCAGGTTTCTCATTCCTGAAAATTTGGGGATGCTGGGCATACGTTAAATGTTTGGAAGGTACCAAACTAGAACCCAAATCGGATAAATGCTTATTTGTAGGATATCCTAGGGAAACCAAATGATATTACTTCTATCACCCACAAGAGAACAAAGTATTTGTTGCTCTACATGCGGTTTTCCTTGAGAATGAATTCCTAAATGCAGTGGTAAGTGGGAGGAAAGTAGAACTCGATGAAAATCGGAGTGATACCGTTCCTGGCACAGAATCCTGAACGGAACATGAACAGTTCATCAGGGATGAAACTGTACCATAATCTTCGAATACACAAGAATCGCGTAGGTCAGAGAGAGTCAGAAAACAACCTGAGAGGTATTGTTTTTGATCTCACCTCATGTGGATATTAATCTTATTGAGGAAGACGAACCGGCTACGTATGAGGAAGCGATATAAGGTATCGACTCCGCTTTATGGCCAGAAGCCATGAAGTCCAAAATGGATTCCATGTACACCAACCAAGTTTGGACACTGGTTGATGCACCAGAAGCCGTAAAGCCTATTGGTTGCAAATGGGTCTTCAAGAAGAAGACCGACATGGATGGCAACGTATAAATGTACAAAGCTAGGCTTTTAGCGAAAGGGTATCGTCAACGACATGGTGTCGATTACGAAGAAACCTTTTTACCTGTTGCCATGATTAAATCCATTCGGATAATGCTTGCTATTACTGCATATTTCGATTACGAGATATGGCATATAGACGTCAAAACCGCTTTCCTTAACGGAAACCTTTTGGAGGATGTTTATATGCAACAGCCTGACGGTTTTGTCGTATCAAGACTTGCAAACAAGGTTTGTAAGTTAAATTGATCCATTTGTGGATTGAAGCAAGCATCACGTTCTTGGAACCAACGTTTTGATGAGATCATAAAAGAATATGATTTCGTTCAAAACGAGGATGATCCTTGTGTATATAAGAAGGTTAGGGGGAGCGCACTGACATTCATTATCCTTTACTTGGATGATGTATTGCTTATTGGCAATGACATTCCCATGCTACAATCGGTGAAAGCTTGGCTTTCATTAAAATTCTCCATGAAGAATCTGGGAGAAGCAGCTTTTATTCTAGGAATAAAGATCTACCGGGATAGATCTAGAAAACTGCTTGGACTCTCCCAGAGCACGTACATTGACAAAGTGTTGAAGAGATTCAACATGGATCAGTCCAAGAGGGGATTGTTGCCAGTGTCACATGACGTCACTCTATCTAAGGACATGTGTCCTAAAACTCAAGATGAGAGAGACAACATGAGTCGGATCTCGTTCGCCTCGGCAATCGGACCGATCATGTATACCATGATATGTATGCGACCTGATGTCTCGTATGCTTTGAGCATGTGTAGTCGCTATCAGGCCGATCCAGGTGATGGTCACTGGATGGCAATTAAGAATATCATTAAGTATCTTAGATGAACTAAGGATGCTTTCTTAATCTATGGAGATAGAGAACATGAGGTAACTGGGTATACCGATGCAAGTTTCCAAACCGATAAAGACGACTGTAAGTCACAATCCAGGTACATATTTTGTTTGAACAATGGAGTAGTAAGCTGGAAATCTTCCAAGCAAGAGACTGTTGCCGATTCAACAATAGAAGCGGAGTATATTGCTGCAGCTGAAGCAGCAAAAGAGGCAGTTTGGATCCGTAAATTCCTAATTGGATTAGGAGTAGTTCCGTTAGCAGCTGAGCCCGTTCCATTGCATTGTGACAATAACGGGGCTATATCGCAGGCTAAGGAACCAAGGTCTCATCAACGATCCAAGCATGTTCTTCGACGTTTCCATCTGATTCGTGAGATCATACATCGTGGCGATGTGAAGATCGAGAAGGTCGCATCAGAGGACAACATTGCAGATCCGCTGACGAAAGTTGTTCCTCAGTAAAATTTTGAGCGACATGTACATAGTTCAGGTGTTAGATGCTTGAGTGACTGGCTATAGGCCAAGTGGGAGATTGTTGGACAATTATGACCCATAGCGTCACTATTTATAAAAGACATTGTGGTTTTTGTACAAATTAACTATGTGACAATGAAAATTGCATTTTATCAAGGATGAGTTTCCCTATCACCTTCTTTTGACTCCTTAATGTGTTAGCAAGTAGAAATTTTGCAACAAAAATCCATGGGGAGAGGATGAAGCTCAGGGTTTTGGAGGCTTGGAGGAGAGAATGAATAGAGATTTTTGTTTACAAAACATATCACTTAAGTTGACTTGTGTTTGTGTAATAAAATGTCACATTTATAATAGCCAACAACTTCCATCACACTTATGACTACTTGATGTAAATCAAGTGTCAAGTTGATGTAAGTTGGTGGGCCCCACTTTAAATTCAAAATTCAAGTGAGCTTGCTCAACATAATTCGGGTTCGGATTCGTTTAATCCGATTAAACGAATTTTCCGTTGTGACGTAATTAAATCCAATTTAATTAAATAATAATGTCTCGCAAAATTATTACGAAAGTCGCTCGCAAATTAATTCCAAATTAATTCATTCGCACGAATTAAAAATACAATTTTAATTCCGCATTGAAATACAATTTCAATTAATAAATCTAATATATTATTTTAGCCCAATTAAATAAATTAAATAGAGAAAACCAATTTCACTAGTAAATTTATTTTACCGATTAATTCCAAATTAATCACGTTCTCTCCTCTCGACGAATTTAATACCAGATAAATTCTCGACGAATTTAATACCAGATAAATTCTCGACGTAATTAATCCCAGATTAATTCTTTCTCTGATAATTAATCCCAGATTAATTTTCTCTCTCATAATTAATCCCAAATTAATTTTGTTCGAGTCAAATCTCATCGGTGAATCTTCGAGAAGCGACCCAAGAGATCCATGAATATGTTGGCAGTAAATATGGTCATGGGACTATCCGAACACGTGCGTACCTGGTACCATGTTCTTACCGATTTACAAGACATGGTTGGCTTCTAGCAAAGCACCGTGCCTACTCAATTCTCTAGAAATATTATTTAAATGAATATATAATCTTTATCAGGCGTAGTATACAGTGTATTGCGTATTACGATCCAATATCGGATGTCACATGCTAGGCCTGGGGCTGAAATTGTGTCTGCCCCGTACGAAGCATATATCGGATCACTGGCAACTAGTTGTTGGACAATTATGACCTATAGCGTCACTATTTGTAAAAGACATTGTGGTTTTTGTACAAATTAACTATATGACAATGGAAATTATATTTTATCATTTTTTAATTTGATTACTTAATATATAAATGACAAAAGTCCATATGATTAGTTCCGGATTATAAGATATGAGACAATATCAATCCATAAAGGTTTAATCATTAAATATCCCTAGTCGTAGTATTATCGAGACTAGACATTGACAATGCGGAATAGACTAGTATTGCACTTGTGCGTGTTATGGAGGCGTAACAGCATAGTTCTCATATATTTAAGTATTGGATACTTATGCAAGTGTGATAGGAGGTTGTGTTTACCGATAGTACGGAAACAGCTTCGCTCTGGATAGACCCCTCAGAATCTCATTGGTAGTATGACTATGTGTCTATGGGAATCCGAATCAGGGTAGGCGTATTTGGTCTTAACCTAAGACTTACATCGCTAGTACTTGCGATAATCAATACGCTTTGGTTTTGGTCGTCCGGGACTTTAACAGGTTCTGTGTACGCCTCTTCTGGGTTTATTGAGAATCGTAGTGTATTGGGTGTGATGTCAAGACGGAAGTATCACTTCAGTCATATGGAGATGATGATCACGCAAGGATACAGAACTGGTACTCTAATGTGTTGCAACCATTGGGATAATATGACAAGGTCATGATTATTCGATTAAAGAGACTAGTTGCTTGTGATCCGATATATGCTTCATACGGGGAAGACACTATTCCAGCCTCAGGCCTTGCATGTGACATCCGATATTGGATTGTAATACGCAATACTACATTTACTACGCCTGACAAAGATTAAATATTCCTTTGAGAATATTTCTGGAGAATTGGGTAGGCACGGTGCTTTTCTAGAAGCCAACCATGTTTCGTAAATAAGTAAGAACGTAGTACGAGGTACTCACGTGTTTGGATAGTCCGACGATCGAATTTACTGCCAATATATCCAGGGATCTCATGGGTCGCTTCCCGAAGATTCACCGATAATGTATGATTCGAACATAATTAATCTAGGATTAATTACGGAGAGATTTTATCTGGGATAAAATACTATTATGAGAGAGAGAGCAATTAATTTGGAATTAATCGATAGAATAATATATTCAATATATTAAACGAAATTAGATTTCACGCGAAATTAAAATTGGAATTTAATTCGGGCGAATGAATTAATTTAGAATTAATTCGCGAGAGACGTGAATAGTAATTTTTCTAGGCATAATTATTTAATTAAATTTGATTTAATTACGTCGCAACGGAAAAATTTGTTAATTCGGAATTAACGAACCTAAGCCCGGGATGTGTTTGCGGGCCCACTCGGCTTTTGAATCAAAGTGGGCCTACAAGTCACATCGCAAGTCACTTTAGTGATGGAAGTCATGTCACATTTTTATGATTAACATCTAGTCACTATTGGTGATGAGAGTAGTTGAAAGCTTTTTTTTGCTTTTTTCCCTCCAAAATTTAGTTAAGCCTTTTTGGAAAAGGATATACCATTTTTTGCCTTTGACTTTTCAAGATTTGTAATTGTTTTAGAAACAAAACAAGAGATAAACAAAACCTCTCTCTCTCTCCCAAAAACTCTCTTGGCCGAAACTCACTAAGAAGGTTTAGGAAATTTGTTGCAAATTTTCTAGTGCTAGCACACTTAAAGGAATCATACAAGGTGATAGGGAAACCATTCCCAAGAGCTTGGAATCCATCTCAAAGCTTGGAGCTTCGACATCAACAATCAAAGAGAAGATCTTGGAGCACTTCTCAAAGGAAAAGTTTTGTTTACAACACATCCTACAACCGTTCAAAGTGAGTATTTTTTCCGCAACTTTACTTTGAGTATTCACATATTTCATGCTTAATATGATCTTGGGATGACCTTAGAAACCTAACACTAGTCTCTATAATCGGATAATCATGAACTAGTCATATTATCCCGATGACTGCAGTACTTAAGAGTACTAGTTCCGTATCCTACGTGATCATCATCTCCATAAAACTGAAGTGATACTTCTATCTTGACATCACATCCAATACACTATGATTCTCAGTAAACCCAGAAGAGGCGTACAGAGAACCTGTTAAAGCCCCGGATGACCAAAACCAAAGCGTAATGGATTGTCACAAGTATTAGCAATGCAAGTCTCAAGTTAAGACCAAATACACCTACCATGATTCGGATTCCCACAGACACATAGTCATACTACCAATGGGATTCTGAGGGGTCTATCCAGAGCGAAGCTGTTCCCGTACCATCGGTAAATAGAACCTCATATCACACTTGCATAAGTATCCAATACTTAAATATATGAGAACTATGCCGTTAAGCTTCCATAAAGCGCACAAGTGCGATACTAGCCTATTCCGCATTATCGATGTCCAGTCTCGATAATATTAAGACTAGGGATATTTAATGATTAAACCTTTCGTGGATTAATACTGTCTCATATCTTATTAATCTGGAACTAATCATAAGGACTTTTATCATTTATATATCCGAGTAATCTAATTACAAAATGATAAAATAGCAATTTCTTTTGTCACATAGTTAATTTTGTAAAAGAACACCATGTCCTTTACAAAATAGTGATGCTATGGGTCATAATTGTCCAACAATCTCCCACTTGGCCTATAGCCAATCACTCAAGTGTCCGACACTTGAACTATGTACGGGTCACTCATGCTTATGCTGAGATATCACTTTCGCCAGCGGATTTACAAAGTAATCATCTGATGCGATTTATTCAATCATCACATCAGACCCAGTACGAGTTACATCAATCCAGTGACCATCACCTGGATTGGCCTGATTGTGACTCCACATGCTCAAAGCATATGAGACACCAAGCCACATACATATCTTTCAATGTACGAGTTCTCGGAGAGTGCCAACAACTTTTAGATCAAACCCAGTAGATCCTTATTCTTAGAATAAAGGTTGCTTCTCCAAAGTATTCATGGATAATTTTAATCAAGCCAAGCTTTCACCGATTGTTAGTATGGGAATTTCATTGCCAAGAAGCAATACATCATCAACATATATGACAATCATTGTCAGTGCGCTCCCACTAACCTTCTCATACACACAAGAATCATTATCGTTTTGAATGAAACCATATTCAATTATGATCTCATCAAAACATTGATTCCAAGAACACAATGCTTGCTTCAATCCATAAATGGATTGCTTTAACTTGCAAACCTTGTTTTCATATTTCGGCACGACAAAACCGTCAGGATGTTGTAAACATCATCCAAAAGGTTTCCGTTAAGGAAAGTGGTTTTGTTATCTGTCTGCCATATTTCATAATCGAAATATGCAGCATTTGTGTAGACACTGCATTTTTGCATAATGCCCAATGATGAGCCTCGTATGGTGGCACTACCCGATAAGTCACGGAAGTCGCGGGAAACGGACGCCGGAATGGAAAATTCTAAAATTAATAGCTCGTCAAATTTAAATTCGCTAGTTAGTCGCGGATTCGCTTAGTCGATTCATATTTTAAACATTAATCTTGGCCCAAAACCCCCGCACCCATCCAAAGCCCAATTGCATAACCCTAACCCTAATGCACCACTATAAAAAGACCATTAAACTAAAACTCTCATCCACGACAGCCCATCCACTCTCATTCCTCTTACTCGACGAAAACAAGAAAACCCTAAACACTCGGGTCCTTCCTTCATCTCTCTCGGCTCCCTCCATCTTCACTGCTCCCTCCCTCTCTCACGACAGCACAGGCCACGCACGCACAGCCAAAGCCAGACCCTAAAAAGAAGACACAAGCTCACACTCTTTCTGGACACACTCTCACAACAGCAACCCTTCAACCCATACACAAGAAACAACCACAAACCGAGTCCACTGACAGAGACACACTGGGCAACTCATCAAACCTAAAACCACATTGACACGTAGCACACTCACAGCCAAAGAGACACACGGTCAACCCTAAACTCACGCAGTTCACAGCCCTTCAGACTCACGAAGTACACAGCCCTTCAAACGGCATCCCTTCAAACCACAAAAACCCTAAGACTCACGCAAAATCCAGCCCATAAGCCACGTACACGCCTTACAAAATAAGGAAGACATAAACCTCATGCAGCCATACACGTAACACAACACTAAACTCACAAAACACACGCACACCGACCAACAAAAAGAAAACAAACCACTTCTGACAAACTGACTCGCACACTGGACCAAGACCCCACCGATCAAACAAACAAAGTCAAGCCACTAGCAGCCCTAAACCGACCAAACAAGAACAATAAAACATCCTATAACCCAAACAAACAAGGCCCCTGACCGAAAACTAAACCACAAGACCGAGTCCAGAAACAGCCCTCCAAATAGTGAACAAATCACCCAAAAATAGTCCATGAACCACCTAAAATCCCCTAAAACAGATGCCCTAAATACCCTAAAATAGTCCCATAACCATATAAAACAGTGAGCAAAACTGCCCCCAAAACAGTCCCTTAGAACAACCCAAACCGAGTCCCTAAAACAGTCCGGAACAGCAAGAAAGAAATAGAGAAAACTGCGAGCGGAAATAGCAAACCAGCAAACCAAAAAAATAGCGAAGCGTTAACCTTTCGGCGACGTCCCAACGCACTCCCGAGAAGCGACTTAAAAGGTAATACCTGAGGGCACCCTTTACTATATTTTATTTGTCGTTCCAGATGCGGCATACCCGGTTGGATGTGAAATACGTCCAACCGGGTATGCGAAGTCCTACATTGAAAATGGCCAAATTATTTGGTCACATATTTAGTATTCCGCATTTATCTCGTATTATTAGTCTTTTATTATTTCACATTTAATTTACATTTATTGTTGTTTTATTATTCTGCATTCATTTTGTGTTATTTATCTTCCCTGTTATTTCGCATATTTGTCTCTTCGGTCATTTATTGTTATATGCATTATCATATTTCATGTATGTCAACATTGGGTTAATGATTGCGTTGTGTTAATGCTTGAGTGTTGCCTCTCGAGGTATATCGGATGGAAACCCATACATAAATTCTGTAGCCGAATCCGAATGGACGGTAGTGCGGTCTGTACTTGGGATACAACTCCACATACCGCTTGGGAAACATTCATGTATGTGTTTATGTTATTATAGATGTCGTTTTTGTAATCTCGTTCGAACGTGTTCCCGAACACCACACGAACGTATGCATTCTGCCTCACTCTGTTAGAACGTGTTTTCGAATGCTACTCGAATGCCTGCATTCTGTTTTACCACGCATCATATCCTATCCCATTCGAACGTGTTTCCGAACGCGCACACACTGGACAGATTCCTTTATCATGTTTTATGTATGTTTGTCTCTTTAGTTATTCCTTTCTGCCTCGTGTCCTTAATTATATGTCGCTATTGTTAATGTTTCTATTGTCGTTGCCGCACTTCTCTGATTAACATGTTTGTAGAATTATGCATTTGCTTTCACTTACATTTATGTTTATAGGTGTGCAAACTTGTATGTCATTTGAATTATCTTGCATGTGTTGCATAAGATTTGGTTATATTATTGCATAAATCCTTTCATTACAATTGGCATAAGTAAGGGACCATTCTGAACCCAACGGTTTGAGGTCTTCCCTTGCTAGGGTTGAGTGCGGCCTTAAATCATTTCCCAGTTCACACTGGGTGGCGACTCTATTTTATTCTCGGTTTAGTCCCCTACGGGCTACTCCGTACTCCCGACCGGGCCGCGAGCCCAGACTACGTCGCTGTGTGTCTACAGTCTGGCGACTCCACTAGGGATAGAGAATCGGCCCCGAAATAATACCTTGTAATGTTTGTGGTTTGTGTTTTGGTTTTCCAGGTCTCATATATTTTGCATCATGCATACACGCATCATGTTAACCCTCGTGTCTTAAAAGTCATCATAGATATCCGTTGGGTTAGAGAAGAAAGACTTATCAAGAAGAGCTTAGCAAATATGGATATCAGGGAAAAGGAAACCGGGGGAAATAGAAAACTGTACGACAAAGATAGAAAGACAATTGTGAAAAAAAAAGGAAAAAAAAATTTGTGTTCTTTGTCCTTAATAATTAGGCATAAGTCTGATGATGGAATTGATTGCTTTAGGGTGAAACCTTAGAAACGATAAATTCTTGATGTGCTTTTATCTGATACTTTGAGTAATTGATCTATGTTAGACTCGTAAGCACTTGATTATGGTTCTTAGCAGTGAAAACCTGAGTAGTTAGCAAAGTGACTAGTTGAAGAAATCGCAGGTCGGTGAATGATTGTTTGCTTAGATGTTTATCTTGATTTGCTTGTTTTATGTGGTATAGTTTAAAACAAAAGAAAAGTCTCTAAAAAAAAAAAATTTAACCACCTATAACTGATAAGCGTAAAGCTACCCATGGGCGAGTATTAGGACCACCATGAGGAGAAATGCTACCTTAAATGGTAGGTGTGTTAAAAAAAAGACAAAAAAAAAAGACAAAAGAAAAGAAAAAGAAAATCATACCATATTGAGCACAGAAAAGCAATTGCAGAACATAATTGAGACATCTAGGTTGGTTTGACCCATCGATCCTAATTTTTAAACGAAATCATTGAGTTGGCTTACCTAGGAATCAAGCTGTAAAAGAACCTTTGCACACACACACTTTGAGTCTGGCTTAGATCATTTATTCAAAGACTTGGATTTGAGTTGCATTGAATGTTTTGAAGGTTCTCTGGTTTCAATACTGGGCACTCTTTGAGGGCAATAATATGTATAAATGTTGGGACTATTTCTTAGCATGTAATATAGTATGATGATATGGAATGCCACATCATGTAGTCTACCTTGACCTAGTGCAAACAGTAGAGAGCATAAAGCTAAGCCAAGTCTGGGGGCGACCAGTCTACCACCCCGCAAATAAGGGACACAACGAGATCTTGAGCCATGAGACCAAAGAGAACTGAGCAATCACCAGAAGAGAACTGGCCGAAGGAAATTCAAAGCAGGCCCAGTGGGCGACAAAAGACATTTATAGGCGAAATACACCAAAGAGCGCAAGAAAGGCCTTACCCATTGGACTAGGAAATACATTCATACATACATGCATACATGTACATGCACGCAATCTTTTTGTCTTGTTTTTGTTCGCAGGTTTTGAAGAAAAGGAAAAATCGGCAAAGACAAGTAGTTTTTAGGAATAAATCCCAGGGAATAAAGCCCACAATCAGCACAATTCGGGAATAAAGCCCATATTCAGCACAGTTCGGGAATAAAGCCCAGGGAACAAAGCCCATAATCAACACAGTTCGGCAATAAAGCCCATAATCAGCATAGTTCGGGAACAAAGCCCACTCTCTACACAGCTCGGGAATAAATCCAATGGAACAAAGCCCACATTCAGCACAACCCGGGGAACAAGGCCCATATTTAGCACAGTTCGGGAATAAAGCCCACTCTCTACACAGTTCGGGAACAAAGCCCATGGAACAAAGCCCACATTCAGTACAGCTTGGGAACAAAGCCCACTCTCAACACAGTTCGGGAATAAAGCCCAGATTCAGCACAGTTCGGGAATAAAGCCCAGTGAACAAAACCCACTCTCAACACAGTTTGGGAATAAAGCCTAGATTCAGCACAGTTCGGGAATAAAGCCCATAATCAACACAATTCGGGAATAAAGCCCACAATCAACAGCTCGGGAATAAAGCCCACACTCAGCACAGTTCAGGAATAAAACCCACAGGTGGTTCGGGAACAAAGCCCAGGGGTCAAAAGCACCTCGCCATCACACTCAACTCAATTTGGGAACAAGACTCACAACTCAAATCGGGAATAAGACCCACAACTCAAATCGGGAACAAGACCCACAACTCAGTTTGGGAACAAGACCCACAACTCAAATCGGGAACAAGACCCATAACTCATTTCGGGAACAAGACCCTCAACTCAATTCGGGAATAAGACCCTCAACTCAATTCAGGAACAAGACCCTCAACTCAATTCAGGAACAAGACCCTCAATTCAATTCAGGAACAAGACCCTCAACTCAATTCGGGAACAAGACCCTCAATACAATTCGGGAACAAGACCCTCATCTCAATTCGGGAACAAGACCCTCATCTCAATTCGGGAACAATACCCTTATCTCAAGTCAGAACAAGACCCTCATCTCAATTCGGGAACAAAACCCACTCGGTGGTTCGGGAACAAGACCTAGAGGTCGCAGCGCCTCGCCATCAACTCTACTCAGTAACGGTTCGGGAATGAACCATCTCATCAGTAACGGTTCAGAAATGGACCACCAGCTCACATCAGTAATGGTTCGGAAATGAACCATCTCAGATCAGTAGCGGATCGGAAATGGACCATCTCTCATCAGTAACGGTTCGGGAATGGACGACCTCATATCAGCTCAGTTCGATAATGAATCCTAGAGATTGCAGCATCTTTCAGGGATGAACCCTAGGGGTCGCAACACCTCACCACCAGATCAACTCAGTTCGAAGAATCTGGCAAAGCAGCAGGTAAGTATGACAACCGACGAACCAGGTAATTAAAAAATGCATGCATAACTTTGATAGGGTTGTCACTGTCACACACTGCACAAGCCCCATCAAAGTGGGGGCGACTGTAGACATTGCATTTTTTCATAATGCCCAATGATGAGCCTCGTATGGAGGCACTACCCGATAAGTTGCAGAAGTCGCGGGAAACGGACGTCGGAAGGGAAAATTCTGAAATTAATAGCTCGGCAAATTTAAATTCGCTAGTTAATCGTGGGTTCGCTTAGTCGATTCATATTTTAAACATTAATCTTGGCCCAGAACCCCCGCACCCATCCAAAGCCCAATTGCATAACCCTAACCCTAATGCACCACTATAAAAAGACCATTAAACTAAAACTCTCATCCACGACAGCCCATCCACTCTCATTCCTCTTACTCGACGAAAACAAGAAAACCCTAAACACCCGGGTCCTTCCTTCATCTCTCTCGGCTCCCTCCATCTTCACTGCTCCCTCCCTCTCTCACGACAGCATATGCCACGCACGCACAGCCGAAACCAGACTCTAAAAAGAAGACACAAGCTCACACTCTTTCTGGACACACTCTCACAGCAGCAACTCTTCAACCCATACGCAAGAAACAACCAAAAACCGAGTCCACTGACAGAGACACACTGGGCAACTCATCAAACCTAAAACCACATTGACACGCAGCACACTCACAGCCAAAGAGACACATGATCAATCCTAAACTCACGCAGTTCACAGCCCTTCAGACTCACGAAGTACACAGCCCTTCAAACGGCAGACCTTCAAACCACAAAAACCCCAAGACTCACGCAAAATCCAGCCCATAAGCCACGCACACGCCTTACAAACAAAAGAAGCCATAAACTCCATGCAGCCCTACACGTAACACAGCACTAAACTCACAAAACACACGCACACCGACCAACAAAAAGAAAACACAAACCACTGCCGACAAACTGACTCACACACTGGACCAAGGCCCCACCGATCAAACAAACAAAGTCAAGCCACTAGCAGCCCTAAACCGACCAAACATGAACAATAAAATAGCCTACAACCCAAACAAACAAGGCCCCTGACCGAAAACTAAACCACAAAACCGAGTCCAGAAACAGCCCTCCAAACAGTGAACAAATCACCCAAAAACAGTCCATGAACCACCTAAAATCCCCTAAAACAGCATCCTTAAATACCCTAAAACAGTCCCCATAACCAAATAAAATAGTGAGCAAAACTGCCCCCAAAACAGTCTCTTAGAACAACCCAAACCGAGTCCCTAAAATAGTCTGGAACAGAGAAGAAAACAGAGAAAACAGCTAGCGGAAATAGCAAACCAGCAAACCAAAAAAAGAGCGAAGCGTTAACCCTTCCGGCGACGTCCCAACGCACTCCCGAGAAGCGACTTAAAAGGTAAGACCTGAGGGCACCATTTACTATGTCTAACAAAGTTCGGTTTCTCCGTTCGGACACACCACTCAATTGAGGTGTTCCGGGAGGAGTCCACTGTGATAGAATACCATACTCTTTCAAGTAATCGAGAAACTTATTGCTCAAGTATTTTCTATTGCGGTCCAACCGTAATATCTTAATACTTTTGTCCGTCTGTTTTTCTACTTCGTGTCAAAACTCTTTGAATTTTATCAAAAGTTTCCGACTTGTATTTCAAAAGAAACACATAACCATAACGCGATGCAACATCCGTAAAGGTTATGAAGTATTTATATCCATCTCTAGCCTAGCTAGACATGGGCCCATATACGTCACTATGACCGAGGGCTAAACATCTCGGTGGCACTTACACCCTTACCACTAAAAGGTGTTTTAGGCATTTTGCCTAACGAACAAGATTCACAGACATCATTTGAATTAGGATCAAATCTATCCTAGTATCCATTCTTAGAAAGTATGGATATACGAGTCTTGTTAATGCGTCCCAGACAACAATGCCACAAATAAGTCTCATCTGATTAATTCAGTTTGAGCTATTTGTTTGTCATGTTATATATTTTGAGATTTGTTTATATTCAAAATATAAATACTGTTATTCACATCTAATATGTATATCTCAATATCATCTTTATAAACGAAACACCCAGTGTTCTGGAACATAAAGATATACCCGCAACGGGTTAAACTAGATATAGAGATAATGTTTCTAGTCAAACTAGGTACATTATAACAGTTTCCTAATTTAAGTACATGCCCAAATGGCAGTTCCAAAACTCAGGTTCTCATAGCCAAAACAGCGACTCTCGTCCCGTTTCTGACTCGCAGGTCGATCCCATCTGAATTCAGTCTCCTGCTAGTCAGCAGATCTCACACATCAGTACATATGTATGTATCACATCCAGTATCAAAATCCAATTTTAAAACTAGTAGTGGACACGTTTATTACAATAACAACATACCTGAAGTCGGAACCTTGCTCGCCTTCACTTCCTTCATGTCTGCCTTGTCCATACGGTAGTCACGCTTCCAGTGAACCTGTTTGCAATAATTTAGGCAAACATCTTGGGATATGTCATTTGTCTTCCCAGAAGACTGTGACGATTTTCCCTTTGCCCTTTTTTTTCACACCCCCATAAGCCTTCGGCCAAGCCTTGGCCTTCTGAGATGTCGAAGTAAGATGTGTCTTGCGCTTCTTGCCCTTTTGGAAGCTCTGGCTTTGTTTCCGTAAGCATAGCCATTAACTCTCCAAGAGTTATCTCTTGGTTCAAGATGAACCCGCTTCAGCATTCGGGTAGAGACTATAAGATCAAATCTATGGAAGTCTCGGCCTCGTAGGTAATGCCCAGCTAACCTAGCTGTTCGATGTCAGCAATCATCTGCGACACCTAGTGCTCGACAGATGTACCCTCTGACATACGCGAGCGAAAGAGCTCCTTTTGCAATTCATACTTCTGAGATCTAAGATTAGATCTGTGAAGATCCTTCAATTTCAACATCGTACTATAATGATCCAATCCTTTGTTCTGACGACGAAATTAAGGTGTCATTGCAGTAAGCATGACAGATTGAGTACTAAAGTTATCATCACGATGAGTCTTCTAAAGCGCATGTTCTATTATTTACTCAACTTCGGGCTCAGGCCCGAGAGGTTTCTCTATCCAATAAAGTAACTTCTCAACTCCCAGGACTATCCTGAGATTCATTTCCCAATCTGGAAAATTTACGCCATTAAAGACATTATCGCCCATGATGATGTCCTTAACACTAATCTTTCCAGCCATCTCGATTGCAATAGTCCAAGTATTCAATCAACGATTTTGGGTTCACTCAAAATGTAATGATTACTATAGTCCAACTATATAATCAACTACAAGTGGAGTAGTATGTTGTACAGTCTAACTGTTCAAAGAAAGCAATATTCAATATTAGTCCAACTAATATATATTTATAACAACGATAAATAAAAATAAAAGAGCGCGTATTGGCAAGTATCTAAATGAAATTGTAAATTTAATACTAGCCTCCCACTATTTTTTCGGCGAGCCTATAACCCTATGTGGAGTACTCGGGAAACCTAGTTTCCTAGTGGGCTAGAATCCCATTAAATAACACACAACCTTGACTTTGGCCAACAAATTATATAAAACTTAACTAGGTAGATCTCTAAGATCAATTGGATCACATCCAATTCCTTGATCCAGTAGGTGGACCTCCAAGTCTAAAACATATATCCAATATATGTAAATATATCCAATATATTTCCTAACATTTTCCTTTGAATCAACTAAGCCTTGGCTTTGGCTCAACAAGCTTAATGATTCCAGATAAGCGGGTGTTGGTTTCTATTAAGGTCCAAAGATCAATAATAAGCATGAAATAAGTGCGAATACAAATCGAAGAAGTTGCGGAATACTCACAATGATCGGTTGAGCGACGCGGAGGAAATAAAAACTTCAAATTTCTTCCCTCACAGTCACGGCAGTTCACTGCCAGTGCTCACTGGTTTCGGCCTTTTGGATCAACATCGTCAAGCTCCAAGCTTCTTGATTTGATTCCCGGCTCATGGGTGGACTTCCCTATCACCTTCGCATGTCTCGTAAGTGTGCTAGCACTTGTGATTTTCTCACAAAATCCTACTCTCAAGCTTCTCTTCTTCTCGGAAAAACAGAAGAACATCCCACTGTTTTGGCGTGAGATGTAGAGAGAATGAGAGAATGACAGATGTTAAAAATGTGTAATTTTTTTGGTAAATGAATTTCTAAAAAACATATACCCACTTTGCTTTCCAAAAGTCAAACAATTTAAAACAATATATTCATTCAAGCTTTCAAAAAGCTTTCAACAACTCCCATCAAGTCACATCTATCATTTAAGTTGTCAAGTCACATCACTCAAAGTGACAAGTGATTTGACGCTTGATGCGACTAATGATTTGACGCTTGATTTGACTTGCGTGCCGCACTCGAATTCGAAATGCAAATGTGCTCGCAAACAATCCCGGGCTCGGGTTCGCTAATTTCAAATTAACGAATTTTCCGTTGCGACGTAATTAAATGATTACGCCTAGCGAAGTCACTATTCACGTCGCTAACGAATTAATTCTAAATTAATTCCTTCGCCCGAATTAAAATCTAATTTTAATTCCGCGTTGAAATCCAATTTCGTTAATATATCGAATATATTAATTAATCGATTAATTCCAAATTAATCGTTATCTCTCTTTAATTGATATTTTATCCCAGATAAAATATCTCCGTAATTAATCCCAGATTAATTTTCTCTCTCATCTAATTAATTTAGAGTGTGAGTCATACGTCATCGGTGAATCTTTGGAAGCGACCCATGAGATCCCCGGATATGTTGGCAGTAAATTCGTCGTCTGACTATCCGAACACGTAAGTACCAAGTACTACGTTTATACCGATTTACAAGACAAGGTTGGCCTCTAGCAAAGCGTCATGCCTTCCCAATTCTCCGGAAATATCCTTACAGGAATAAAGGATCTATATCAGGCGTAGTATACGTAGTATTGCGTATTTCTGTCCAGTATCGGATGATCACGTGCTAGGCCTGGGGATGGAATTGTGTCTGCCCCATACGAAGCACATGTCGGATGTCTGGTGACTAGTCTCTATAATCGGATAAACATGACCTAATCATAATATCCCGATAGCTGCGGCATTTAAGAGAACCAGTCTCGTATCCTACGTGACCATCATCTCCATATGACTGGAGTGACACTTCCGTCTTGACATCACACCCAACACACTACGATTCTCAATATACCCAGCATTGGCGTACACAGAACCTGTTAAAGCCCTGGACGACCGCAACCAAAGTATATTGATTGTCGCAAAATTAGCGGTGCAAGTCTCAGGTTAAGACCAAATACACCTACCCTGATTTCGGACTTCCATAGACACATAGTCATACTACCAATGGAATTCCAAGGGGGTCTATCCAGAGCAAAGTTGTTTCCCGTACCATCGGTAAAACACAACCTCCTATTACACTTGCATGAGTATCCTATACCCAAATATATGAGAAATATGTCGTTGTGCCCTCACAACGCGCACAAGTGTAATACTAGTCTTTTACGTATTTATCGATGTCCAATCTCGATAATACTCTGACTAGGGATATTTAATGATTTATCCTTCGTGGACTGATACTATCTCATATCATTCTCCGTCCAGGAACAAATCATAGGGACCTCCTATCATTTATATATCTATGTGATCTAATCACAAATGATAAGAGAGCAATCTCCTTTGTCACATAGTTAATTTGTACAACAACATCATGATCTGTGCAAATAGTGACGCTATGGGTCATAATTGTCCAACAATCTCCCACTTGGCCTATAGCCAGTCACTCGAGTGTCTTACACCCGAACTATGTACGGTTGGCTCAAACTGCTGAGAAATGCTTTCGTCAATGGATTTACATGATTATCATCTGATGCGATTTATTCGATCATCACATCGCCACGATGTATGATCCGAACGAATCAGATGAATAGTCGAAGTATTTATCTGGATCGTTGATGAGACCATTAATTCTTTAGCATGTGCTGACGCCTAGCTCAGCTGCTAACAGAACTATATCTAATCTAATTAGATTTGTTTATCGACCCAGAAGGCTTCTATTGCCGTCTCAGCTGCAGCAATAACCCGCATTTGTTGTTTATTCGGTAACAGTATCTTGCTTGGAAGATTTACAGCTCACTGTACCGTTATTCAAACTGTATAGTACCGTTTGCGACTTATAGTCGTTTTATCGGTTTAGAAAACTTGCAGTAGTGATCCCAGTCACTTCAAGTTCTCCTTCTCCATAGATTAAGACAGCATCCTTAGTTCTCTAAGATACTAACGGATATTTTTAACATCAATCCAGTGACTATCACTAGGATTGGCCTGTTTGTGAATCCATATGCTCAAAGCGTACGAGACACCAGGTCATGTACATTTTTCAATGTACGGTTTCTCGGAGAATTTTCTCGAAAGCCAAGCTTTCACCGATTGTTTTATGGGAATATCATTTCCAAGAAATGACATATTATCATTATTTTATAGGACAGCCACTGTCAGTGCGCTCCCACTAACCCTCTTATATACATAAGAATCATTTCGTTTTGAATTAAATCATAAACTATTATGATTACATCAAAACGGTAATTCCAAGAACTCAATGATTGCTTCAATCCAAACATGGATCGAATAACCTGCAAACCTTGTTTGCTAGTTATTGTACGACAAAACCGTTAGAATGTTATAAACATCCTCCAAAAGGTTTCCTTTTCAGGAAAGCGATTTTCCGTTAAGCTGATATATTTCATAAATGAAACATGCAACTTTAGCAAGCATTGTCCAAATAGATTTACCGTGGCAACAGGTAAAAGGTTGAATCGTAATCAACACAATGTTGATAACGATACCTTTCCGCTATAAGCCTAGCTTAGTACGTTGGTATGTTGCCATCCATGTATGTCTTCCTTGAAGACTTATATAGTACCAATAGGCACAATGCCTTGCGGTACATCAACTAGTATCCAAACCTGTTGATATACATGGATCCATTTCGGATTCATGACACTTTGTCATATTAGGGAGTCGATACCTTGTATCACTTCCTCATACGTAGTCAGTTGGTATACCTCAATAAGATAGACATATTTATGAGGTGAGATCAGAAACCCATATCCTAGGTTGTTTTCTGACTCTCTCCGACATACGTGGTTCATGTGTATTCGAAGATTACTGGTGTAGTTTCATCCTTGATGAACTATTTGTGTTCCATTAAGGAATGGGTGCCTTGAATAGTATCACTCCGATTTTCATCGAGTTTTACTATCCTCCCACTTACCACTGCATATAGGTATTCCTCTTAGGAAAACCGCATGGTGAGCAACAATTACATTGTTCTCTAGTGAGTTGTATAAGTACAATACTTATGGTATCCCTAGGATAACCTATAATTGTCACTTATCCAATTTGGGTTCTAGTTTGGTATCATCCAAACATATGCCTAGCATACCCAAATAATCAGGAATGTGAAACCTGGTTTCTTTTCCTGTTCATATCTAATATGAAATCTGTCAAACAGATTATTATGGAACCTTATTCAAAATAAGTTCTTGCACTGTTTATGCGTATCCGTTGAAGGAAATGGTAGCTCAGAGCGACTCATGATTAACCTTATCATGTCCAACAAAATTCGGTTACTCAGTTCGGACACACCGTGAAATTGACGTGTTCCGGGAGGAGTCCTCTTTGAAAGAATACTATAATCTTTCAAGTATATAAGAAACTTATTGCTTAAGTATTTTCCAATACGGTCTCACCGTAACGGTTTAATACTTTAGCCGATCTGTTTTTCTATTTCATGTCGAAACTTAAAAGTTTCTGATTCGTGTTCTTCAAAAGAAACACATAACCATAACGCGATGTCACATCCGTAAGGTCACGAAATATTCATATCCACTTCTAGCCTAGCTAGACATGGGCCCACTTGCTTCACTATGAACTATGGCTAACAGATTGGTGGCATTTACACTTTTACCAAGTAAAGGTATTTTAGGAACTTTGCCCAATAAACTAGATTCGTAGACTTTATTTGAATGGAATCAAATAAGTCCGAGTATCCACTCTTCAAAAGTGCGGATATACGAGTCTTGTTTAATTGTGTCCCAGACAACAATGCCACAATTAGTTTATTCTGATCAAATCAGTTTGAGCTATTTGTTTGTCAGGTTATATGTTTGAGATTTGTTTATATTCAAAATATAAATTCTGTTATTCACATCTAATGTGTTTATCTCAATATCATCTTTATATAATGAAACACTTTAGTGTTCTAGAATATAAAGGTCACCCGCAGCGAGTTAAACACTGATATAGAGATAATGTTTCTAGTCAAACTAGTTACATTATAACAGTTTCCAAATTTAGGTACACACCCGAGGGTAGTTCCTAAATTAGGTATCTACGGTTAAAACAACGATTTTCGTCCCGTTTCCAATTCGCAGATTTATCTCAATTGAAGTCAGTATCCTGTTCAAAACATATTCTGAACATCAATATATATATATATATATATATATATATATATATATATATATATATATATATATATATATCACACTAAGTATCTAAAATCCAATTTTAATACTAGTGGTGAACATAATTTGACCAACATATTGGAGTCAGAGCCTTGCTCGTTCTTCAACTCCTTCATGTCTGCTTTGTCCAAACGGCAGTCACGCTTCCGCGATCCGGTTTGCCACAATGAGGCAGATATTTTGGGATATGTCATTTATCTTCCCAGAAGATTATAATGATTTTGCCTTTACCCTTTTCATATTCCAGAAGCCTTTGGCCAAGCTTTGGCCTTCTAGAATATCGAAGTAAGGTGCGCCTTGCGCTACTTGCCTAATTGCAAACTTTGATTTTGTCTCCTTGAGAATAGTCATTAACTCTCCAAGAGTTATTATTGCAATTTTAGTACTTCTAAAATCTAAAGATAGATATTCGAAGATCCTTCAATTTCAGTATCATACTTTAAGGATCTAATCCTTAGTTCTGATTCAGAAATTAAGGAGTCTACTGCGACAAGCTTAATGGATTAAGCACTAAAGTTATCATTACATAAATCTTCCAAAGATTATGCTCGACTATTGCTTAACTCCGGACTTTGGCCTAATATGTTATTTTATCAAATAAAGTAACTTATTAGTTTCCAGGACCATCCTGAAATAATTCCCAATTTGAAAATTAAACCATTTAAATACATTTTCCCTAGGATTATGTTTTAAATGTCAATCTTTCAATTTTATCTTGATATTAATAGTCCAACTATTTAATCAACGATTTAGGTACTATTTATTATAATGATTACAATAGTCCAACTATTTAATCAACTATAATTTAATAGATTAAAATCAATTATATTGATTACTATAATCCAATTATAAAATCAACTATAAATGAATAGTTTGAATATATAGTCCAACTATTTATTAAAACAACAATTTAAATATTAGTCCAACTAACATTTAATTTATTTGACGAATTGATATTTGTTGAGCGCGTATGGCGAGTAATTAAACGAGTATTGCAAATTCAATTATTGCCTCCCATTATTTTTCGGCGAACCTCTAACCCTCTGTCGAGTACTCGGGAAACCGTGTTTCCTAATGGGCTAGGATCCCGTTAAATATCACACAATCTTGACTTTGGCCAACAAATTGTATGATAATTAACTAGGTAGATCTCTAAGATCCATTGGATCCAATCCAATTCCTAGATCCGGTAGAGGGACATCCAAGTCCGAAACATATATCTTATATATGCCAATACATCCAATGTATTACCTAACCTTTTTCCTCTGAATCAACTAAGCCTTGGCTTTGGCACAACAAACTTAGTGATCCCAGTCAAGCGCGGCCCATTGACCATGGAAAGCTTCGTAATCAATGTCGATGGACAAGAAGTGGTCTTGACTTTGGCCAACAAACCATAACTTGGACAAGACACTGATATGGAACAAAGCCTTCGTGATTCAAACACATCCTCGATGGACAAAGGCCTTGACTTTGGCCAACAAGCCAATGCCAGTCTCGGATCTTGAGTGAGAATCACTCAATGGAAGGAAAAACGCTTAATATTTAGCGAGGGTTTTTCACGTGCAAATTGGCAACCAATTATTATCTTTGTTAATGTCTCATCATCATAAACCCTTAAACATGCATTCTAAATACATAATAAAACGCGTATAATAAAATAATAATGATATGCGGATGGATACTTTACACAATGATCCTAGATCAAATCTCTCTCTTTCTCTCTCCAGTTAGCACAAGTATTTACTTCTACCCGTTACACTACACTTCTAAAGAAACCTCATTTATATTGAGGGGAATAGGTGAGAAGAGAATACAAAGAAATGAGAGGTAATAAGGCTGGACACGCAGGTCCAATTAATAAATCGAATTTATTACAACAATTTCTAAAATTGTCCCACTCATCTAATATCCATATGATATACATTATTCATGCATCGCAACCATGTATTCACACAAGCATGTTATCAATCATCTAATCAATTAATTAATCTGATAACTAGTGATCATCCAATGTTCAAACAACGATTTGATTTTGCTCGAGTCAAACTCGTTTTGCGAATAAGTACTTAAAGTATGAATTCTCGAATTAAATTAAACTACATCATTAAATCCAATTTAATATGCATTCAATTCTAATTCGCTATTTAATTCCAAATTTAATACTACACTTTAATAATGAACTTTTACGACTTAAATTCCAAATCTAATCGCAACGGGTCTCAAAGCCCGATTTGACGTCCAACGTCAATTTAATTAAAGTCCAATGGGCTTTTAATTAATTTCTTAAAGCGTGGACTTTTGGTCAACTCGGGTCAAACCGAATAACCAAAATCCAATCCGGGAATTACCCCATAAGCCTAGAAATCAATTTAGGCCCATTAGGCCCAATTAAACTTTAAAGGTCCATTAAGTCGTATTTGGGCTTTATGGAAGTGGTTTTGGGCCTAATTGGATCCAACCAATTTTGCCTAAACCCAACTTTGCACAACAAAGCCCAACAAGCCATTTACAACATTAAAAGCGACTAATGATTTGACGCTTGATTTGACTTGCGTGCGCACTCGAATTCGAAATGCGAATGTGCTCGCAAACAATCCCAGGCTCGGGTTCGCTAATTCCAAATTAACGAATTTTCTGTTGCGACGTAATTAAATGATTACGCCTAGCGAAGTCACTATTCATGTCGCTAACGAATTAATTCTAAATTAATTCTTTCGCCCGAATTAAAATCTAATTTTAATTCCGCGTCGAAATCCAATTTCGTTTAATATATCGAATATATTAATTAATCGATTAATTCCAAATTAATCGTTATCTCTCTTTAATTGATATTTTATCCCGGATAAAATATCTCCGTAATTAATCCCAGATTAATTTTCTCTCTCATCTAATTAATCCCAGATTAATTTAGAGTGCGAGTCATACGTCATCGGTGAATCTTTGGGAAGCGACCCATGAGATCCCCGGATATGTTGGCAGTAAATTCGGTCGTCGTACTATCCGAACACGTAAGTACCAAGTACTACGTTTATACCGATTTACAAGACAAGGTTGGCCTCTAGCAAAGCGTCATGCCTTCCCAATTCTCCGGAAATATCCTTACAGGAATAAAGGATCTATATCAGGCGTAGTATACGTAGTATTGCGTATTTTTGTCCAGTATCGGATGATCACGTGCTAGGCCTGGGGCTGGAATTGTGTCTGCCCCGTACGAAGCACATGTCGGATGTCTGGTGACTAGTCTTTATAATCGGATAAACATGACCTAGTCATAATATCCCGATAGCTGCGGCATTTAAGAGAACCAGTCCCGTATCCTACATGACCATCATCTCCATATGACTGGAATGACACTTCCGTCTTGACATCACACCCAACACACTACGATTCTCAATATACCCAGTATTGGCGTACACAGAACCTGTTAAAGCCCTGGACGACCGCAACCAAAGTATATTGATTGTCACAAGTATTAGCGGTGCAAGTCTCAGGTTAAGACCAAATACACCTACCCTGATTTCGGACTTCCATAGACACATAGTCATACTACCAATGGAATTCCGAGGGGGTCTATCCAGAGCGAAGCTGTTTCCCGTACCATCGGTAAAACACAACCTCTTATTACACTTGCATGAGTATCCTATACCCAAATATATGAGAACTATGCCGTTGTGCCCTCACAACGTGCACAAGTGTAATACTAGTCTTTTACGTATTTATCGATGTCCAATCTCGATAATACTCTGACTAGGGATATTTAATGATTTATCCTTCGTGGACTGATACTGTCTCATATCATTCTCCGTCCAGGAACAAATCATAGGGACCTCCTATCATTTATATATCTAGGTGATCTAATCACAAATGATAAGAGAGCAATCTCCTTTGTCACATAGTTAATTTGTACAACAACACCACGATCTGTATAAATAGTGACGATATGGGTCATAATTGTCCAACAGCGGGACCCATTGACAGTGGGAAAGCTTCGTAATCCACGTCGATGAACTAGAGGTGACCTTGACTTTGGCCAACAAGTCACAACCGCCCAAGACATGGGATATAGAACAAAGCTTTCGTGGTTCAAACACATCCGCGATGGACGTTGATCTTGACTTTGGCCAACAAACCAATGCTAATCTTGGATCTTGAGAGAGAACCACTCAATGGAAGGAAAACGCTTAATATTTGATTGAGGGTTTTTACGTAAATTGGCAACCAATTTATTATCTTTGATTAGGTCTCATCATACCCTTAAGCATGCATTCTAAAAGCATAATAAGGCGCGAAATAAATTAATAATGATATGCTGATGGATTATGACAAACTTTGTTCCTAGAACAAATCTTTCTTTTCCTCTCTCTCGCTAGCATTATTCATACTTCTACCCAATTACATAATACTTCTAAAGAAACCTCATTTACATTGAGGGGAATTTGTGAGAAGAGAAATACAATGAGAAAATAGATAATAGGCTGGACACGCAGGTCCAAATTAATAAATTCTAAATTTATTACAACAATTTCCAAAATTGCCCTCACCCTTCTAATATCCATCTGATATACATTATTCATACAATACATCCAAGTATTCACACAAAGCATGTTATTCAGTCAATCTAATCCAATTAATTAATCTTTGAATTAATGACCATCCAATGTTCAAACAACGATTTGATTTGCACGAGTCCAACTCGTTTAAGAATAAATACTCAAATACGTATTCTTGAATTATATCGAACTACAATTTTAAATCCAATTTAAATTGTATCCAATACTAATTCATATTTAATTCCAAATTAAATAATTACACTTTTAATAGTGTCTTTTAGACTTGGATTCCAAATCCAATCTTCATGGGTCTCAAAAGCCCAATTAGTATCCAATACTATTTAATTAATGTCCAATGGGCTTTTAATTAATTCTTTAGGCATGGACTTTGGCCATTATGGATCAAACCCAAGATGCCAAGGTCCAATTAGGAATCATCCTATGCCAAAAATTAATTTAGGCCCAATTAAATTATTTAAAGGCTCAATTGTCATATTTGGACTTTATGGAAATGGTTTTAGGCCCAATTGGATCCAACCCAATTGTCATAAACCAAACTTGGCCCAACCAAGCCCATTAAGCCCAATTACAACAATTAAATTAATACATTATTCCAAATTACATATTAATCCAATTCAAGTGTAATTAACATAATTAATCAACTAATCTAATGTTTCCAAAACACTAATTAATCAAATTAATCATGCTCAATATTTCCAATTCATGCCCAACATAAATTGAAGCTAAATCAATTCTAAAACATGCTATATACCTCACGGCAAAGGCATAGAAATTATCATGCAATTTGATTTCAATCCAATTAAATCAACATCTAACATACATTTCATGCCATTTAACATATCTAATTGTCAAATTTCAAAATTAATCATGAGCAATATTAGGGCATAAATTCGGCCATGCTAAGGAATTGGGGATTTTTTATCTAATCAATTTTTCTCAATTCCAACAATGTACAAATCCAATTCAACATCATATAAACATAACCCAACCATCAATTTAGGCAAATCAAACTCCAAGCCAAAAAATCTCAAATTAAAGTATATAAACCATAGGTTCAAATCAAGCTTAAATCTCGCTCTGATACCATTGTTAGTGTTCCTAGAACATACCAAGGATCTCTAAGATGATTTGTGTGTGAATAAATCAAAGAGAGTTGCGGAAATACTCACACTGATCGGATGAGTTTCAAGACTTTTTCTTTGTATTTGGGAAGCTCCAAGCTTTCTTTGTTGTTCCTAACTCAAGGATGAGTTTCCCTATCACCTTCTTTTGACTCCTTAATGTGCTAGCAAGTAGAAATTTGGCAACAAAATTCCAGGAGGAGAGGATGAAGCTCACGGTTTTGGAGGCTTGGATGAGAGAATGAATAGTGATTTTTATTTCCAAAACATATCACTTAAGTTGACTTGTGTTTGTGTAATAAAATGCCATATTTATAATAGCCAACAACTTCCATCACACTTATTACTACTTGATATAAGTCAAGTGTCAAGTTGATGTAAGTTGGTGGGCCCCACTTTAAATTCAAAATTCAAGTAGGCTTGCTCAACACACTTCGGGCTCAGGTTCGTTTAATCCGATTAAACGAATTTTCCGTTGCGACGTAATTAAATCCAATTTAATTAAATAATAATGCATCGCAAAATTATTACGAAAGTCGCTCGCAAATTAATTCCAAATTAATTTGTTCGTATGAATTAAAATCCAATTTTAATTCCGTATTGAAATCCAATTTCAATTCCGCATTGAAATCCAATTTCAATTAATATATCTAATATATTATTTTAGCCCAATTATATAAATTAAATAGAGAAATCCAATTTCACTATTAAATTTATTTTACCGATTAATTCCAAATTAATCGCATTCTCTCCTCTCGACGAATTTAATCCCAGATAAATTCTCGACGCAATTAATCCCAAATTAATTCTTTCTCTGATAATTAATCCCAGATTAATTTTCTCTATCATAATTAATCTCAGATTAATTCTGTTCGAGTCAAATCTCATCGGTGAATCTTCGGGAAGCGACCCAAGAGATCCCTGAATATGTTGGCAGTAAATACGATCATCGGACTATCCGAACACGTGCGTACCCGGTACCATGTTCTTACCGATTTACAAAACATGGTTGGCTTCTAGCAAAGCACCGTGCCTACCCAATTCTCCATAAATATTCTTTAAATTTTCTTACCGCCTATATGGCAGGTTTATTTTTGTACCGTCTTTATGGCTGGTTGGACTTAATTTGACTTAATCAGGTTACCGCCTATATGGACGGTTGGTAAAATAATCACAAGTTAATCTATTATATTAAGGGAGATATCTAAATAGTAAATAGTAAAAGTTGATACTTTTACCTTAGCATTTTATTTTATTGTAATTTACTTTTCAGCTTTTACTTTACCGCAATTACTTTTCAGTATTTTTACTTTATGTATTTTACTTTTAAGTTTTTTACTAGCCCTAGTTATGTGTCGTAACTAAGTTAGTTATCTGGGGTTGTGATGAATTCTAATATCACCGGTTTATAATGGGTTATTTTATAGTTTGGGTAATTTAAAGGTTTACTTATTAAGTCTTAAGCTTAATGTTTCTTGTTGTCTGATCACCAATAAGATTGATGTGGTAAAACTAAAATAAACTTGACAAATGAATTTTAGGTTTCAGCCTTAGACTTAATAGCCCACGATCTTCCTTGAGGATAGATAACCCTTTAATAGTTTTCCTTACAGGATAGACATATACCTGTCGGGCGGAGGTAGCCATAATTGGAACTTAAATTTAATGAATCCAGATAATTTGGTTGACATAGACATATGGTTCAATTGGGTTAAACTGGGTATTTGCGTCTGACCATCGACAGAGGCTTTCGCATAATTTAGTGTTCCAGGTTAGTAAACCGATTTATTACACAAACATGAAATAACCACTTCATCTTTTAAAAGGTATTAGAAAGATTCACAACCCTAGATAGTTTTTAATATTGAATTTTCTTAAACCTACCTTCGTGCAATTTTATTTACTTGTTTTTAAATTTAAAATCTTCACCATTTCAAATCAATCAATCAACCTGTTAGATACTAGTAATCATTTGACCTCATAAAATTAATAGATTAGGTATTAAGTGCTTGTGAGATCGATATTTTTTATACTACTTGAACGATACATGCGCTTGCATTATACGTGTGTGTGTAAACACCGGTCAAGTTTTTTGGCACCGTTACCGGGACTTATTTATCTTTCACTATTAGTTTAGAGGTTAGATACCTTTATTTGTATCTAATTTCTTTTTACTTATTTTTTTTCTTGTGTTTCAGGTTCTCAGAAACTTCATGAGACGAACCAGAAGCTTTGAACTCCGACCGCTGACCCGGAAATTGAAAGAACCGTCAGACAGTTGAGAATGGAAAGGCGAGAAGGCCAAGAAGCTTTAGTCACATGGAACCTGAACCTTTGGAAGTTGCACCACCAATTCCCATTCGAGACAGAACCATTCCGATGGTTGACAGACTCATTTCTTGTATTGTACTTCCTCCCTTACCAGCAAATGCAGGTGACATCAAAACATACATTCAGATGATTCAGCAGTCAGTTCAGTTTGGGGGGAATGCAACTAAAGATCCTAATGCCCACATTAGCAACTTCCTGGAAGTTTGTGGCACTTTCAATTACAACCGAGAAGCTGAAGAAGTAATGACACTGCGTATTTTCCCATACTCCTTGAAAGACAGAGCTAAACCTTGGCTACATTCACTACCAGCAGGTTCCATCACAACTTGGAACACTTTAGCCACCAAATTTCTTGCAAAGTACTTTCCACCAGCCAGAACTGGAAATCTAAGGAATGACATCACATCCTTTGTGCAACAAGACTCAAATACTCTCTACGAAGCTTGGGAAAGAAACAAAGATTTGCTCCGGAAATGTCCTCACCATGAGATTCCAAAATGGCTTCAAGTCCAAACCTTCTATAATGGACTTTCTGGACTGATGAGAACCACAATCGATGCTGCTGTTGGAGGAGCTTTAATGGCAAAAGGAGAAGATCAATCCTGGGACCTAATCAAAGAAATGGCCAACAACAATTCCTTTTGGCCAACAGAAAGGAGCATGAACCAAAGAATTGCAGGAATTTATGAAAGTGGAGCCAATACAGCAGTCAACGCCAAGCTGGATCAGATATGCAAATTCATGGAGACTCTCAGCACTGGATCCACAAGTTCACCATATGGAGGAGCACCAGAACCAAACCAACTTGAAGAGACGGTGAATTATGTCAACAATTTCAACAGACAGGGAACAATCCATATTCCAACACCTACAACCCAGGGTGGAGGAATCATCCCAATTTTTCATGGAGCAACAATACAGGACAAAAGAAAAATCCACCACCTGGATTCCAACAGCAGAACTATCCACCACAAGGATTTCAACAACAGAACAAAGGCCAAGAACATGAAAAAGAACCAGAAATGAAAGAATGGATTGCAGAGATGTTCAAAAAGTAACAAGAAGCATATGATGCTATCTTTCAGAGTCAATCTGCTTCCATCAAAGCACTGGAGAATCAAATCGAACAACTGGCCAATGCTCAAAGTTACAGACCGCCAGGTAATCTTCCCAGCAACACAGAACCCAATCCAAGGAACCGAGGGAATGAGCAATGTCAAGCCATCACCTTGAAAACGGTACTGAAATCAACAAAGATGTGGAATCAAGGCAACAATTGAGGAAGTTTCAAAAGAAACAAAGCAACAGATGGAGGAAAAAAAGAAGCAAAGAAAAAAAAAAGATCAGATCACTCCATCCTTCACATTTTCCACAACGACTTCAGAAAAACAAACTGGACAAGCAGTTTGCTCGATTCCTGGAGTGTTCAAAAAGCTTCATATCAACATTCCATTTGCAGAAGCCTTGGAAGAAATGCCCAGCTATGTAAAATTCATGAAAGACATTCTTTCACGAAACGAAGAATGGAGATTACGAGACAGTAGCATTGACGGAAGAATGCAATGCCATTATTCAGAGGAAACTTCCCCAAAGTTGAAAGATCCTGGCAGTTTCACTGTCTCATGCACCATTGGAGAACACTATATCGGTAAAGGCTTATATGACTTAGGTGCAAGTGTTAATTTGATGCCTTTTTCTATTTACAGGAAACTGCAAATTAGAGAAGCAATGCCTACCTCAGTCTCATTACAACTTGCTGATCGAACGCTCGTATTTCCAAGAGGTGTTGTTGAAGATGTGCTGGTCAAAGTCGACAAACTCATTCTTCCAGCAGATTTCATTATCCTTGACATGGAAGAAGACAAAGATGTGTCTATCATCCTTGGAAGACTATTCTTGGTGATAGGACGAACTGTGATTGATGTACAAAAAAAAGAACTAACCATGAAAGTTCAGGACCAAGAAGTTACTTTCAATGTTTTCAAAGCCATGAAATTCATGAGTGATGAAAAGGAAGAAGAATGCTTCAGAGTTGATGTTATTGATAGTATCGTTCAGGATACTGAGCTAAATCCCACGGATACACTTGAAGTTTGCATCACCAACATGACTGACAGCGAGCTAGATGCTGAAATCCTGGAATGTATCAACTACTTTAACAAACCATTCCAATTCAAAGCGACAACACAAGTGGAAAGCCTGGAACTGCCAAAGAAAGATCGAATCAAGCCTTCGATTGAAGAACCACACAAGTTGGAGCTGAAGTTACTTTCGAGCCATCTCAGTATGCATTTCTTGGAAACTCTTCTGAATTACCTGTTATTATTTCTTCTTCACTAACATTGGAGCAGGAAGAAAAGTTACTGAGAGTATTACGAGAGCACAAAAGAGCGATTGGCTGGACTATAGCAGACATTCGAGGCATTAGTCCATCATTTTGCATGCACAAGATTCTGATGAATGATGAGTACAAACCACAGTGGAACATCAACGGAGACTCAATCCAATCATGAAGGAGGTCGTAAGAAAGAAATCATCAAATGGTTGGATGCTGGCATCATTTACCCCCCATCTCAGATAGTACTTGGGTGAGTCCTATGCATGTGTGCCGAAGAAATGAGGAATCACTGTGGTTACCAATGAAAAGAACGAGCTAATCCCAACCAGAACGGTGACTGGATGGAGAGTATGCATGGACTACCGAAAGATGAACAAAGCAACACGAAATGACCATTTTCCGCTACCATTCATTGACCAGATGTTAGACAGACTGGCGGG
Organism: Zanthoxylum bungeanum; assembly: GCA_019454045.1. Taxonomy (NCBI): domain Eukaryota; kingdom Viridiplantae; phylum Streptophyta; class Magnoliopsida; order Sapindales; family Rutaceae; genus Zanthoxylum; species Zanthoxylum bungeanum. The sequence continues at coordinate 16,603 of SKCR01052205.1, read as the reverse complement.
ACATGAATTCTATTGTTTTCTGGACGGATATTCAGGGTACAATCAGATTGCCATCGCACCAGAAGACCAGGAGAAAACTACATTTACATGTCCCTTTTGGTACTTTTGCTTTCCGCAGAATGCCATTTGGATTATGTAATGCCCATGCTACATTTCAGCGTTGCATGATGGCCATCTTCTCAGACATGCTGGAGCAGAGTATGGAGGTTTTTATGGATGAATTTTCTGTGTTTGGAGATTCTTTTGACCACTGCTTGTAAAATTTGGAACAGGTGTTACAAAGGTGCGAAGATATAAACCTGGTGCTCAATTGGGAGAAATACCATTTCATAGTACATGAGGGCATTATTCTTGGACACCGGATCTCACAAAAAGGAATCGAGGTAGACAAAGCAAAGATTGAAACAATTGAAAAACTACCTCCGCAGACATCTGTAAAAGGGATTCGGAGTTTTCTTGGACATGCAGGTTTTTACAGGAGATTTATCAAAGACTTTTCCAAGATTGCTAAACCTCTTTGCAATCTTCTGGAGAAGGATGTGCTTTTCAACTTCACCAAAGAATGCCAGAAAGCTTTTGAGATCTTAAAACAAAAGCTGATTTCTGCCCACATCATTGTAGCACCAGACTGGACCCTTCCATTTGAAGTAATGTGTGATGCTAGTGATTTTGCTGTAGGTGTAGTTTTGGGACAACGCAAAGCAAAGATTTTTCACACCATTTACTACTCCAACAAAACTTTGAATGAAGCTCAACTCAACTACACAACCACTGAAAAGGAGTTGCTCGCAGTTGTATACGCTTTTCACAAATTCCGCTCCTATCTGCTCGGTCCCAAAGTGGTGGTCTACACAGATCATTCAGCAATCAAATACTTGATCACGAAGAAAGATGCCAAACCTAGATTGATCCGTTGCATACTTCTTCTGCAAGAATTTGACGTGGAGATCAAAGACAGGAAAGGGACAGAAAACCAAGTGGCATATCATGTATCAAGGCTCGAGAATGGAGAAACAGTTGGCAAAGATCATTTAATCAAAGAAACTTTTCCAGATGAACAGCTGTTTGCCATGAAACGGCAAGATGCCCCCTGGTATGCTGACTATGTCAACTACATTGTGTCAGGAAAATGGTCGTTGGAATGGATAACTCAGCAACGGAAGAAATTCTTCAAAGAAGTCAAACACTATGTCTGGGATGAGTCATACCTGTTCAAACGGTGTGCTGATCAATTATTGAGACGGTGTGTTCCACAAGAGGAGGTCAACAGTGTTTTACAGCACTGTCATTCATCACCATATGGCGGACACTTCAGCTGAAACAAAACTGCAGCCAAAGTCCTACAATCATGTTTGTTATGGCCCACTCTTTTTAAAGATGCTTATCTTTTTGCTCTTCAATGTGACAGGTGCCAGAGAATGGGGAATATTTCGAAGAGAAATGAAGGACCGTTGCAAAACATTCTGGAAGTGGAGATATTCGATGTGTGGGGTATAGATTTCATGGGACTCTTTGTTCCATCATTCAGATACATCTTGGTTGCTGTAGACTACGTCTCCAATGGGTTGAAGCAATTGCACTACCAGCCAATGATTCAAAAGTGGTGATCAAATTCCTGAAAAAGAATATTTTCACTCGGTTCGGAACACCTCAGCAATTATCAGTGATGGTGGCTCACATTTTTGTAACAGATACTTTGATGCACTCCTATCCAAATACGGAGTTACTCACAAGGTTGCCACTGCTTACCATCCACAGTCAACGGACAGGTTGAAGTTTCAACAGGGAAATCAAAAGAATCTTGGAAAGAACTGTTGATCACAAGGAAAGATTGGTCTACAAAACTAGATGATGCATTATGGGCCTACCGAAGCTTACAAGACACCCATTGGTATGTCCCCATATCGATTGGTGTTTGGAAAAGCATGCCATCTGCCAGTTGAGCTTGAACACAAGGCGTCTGGGCACTAAAGAAGTTGAATCTTGATTCACAAGCTGCAGGAGAGAAACGACTTCACCAACTCAACGAATTGGAGGAATTTCGCTTACAGGCTTATGAGAATGCCAGATTGTATAAAGAAAAGACCAAGAAATGGCATGACCAAAAAATAGTGCACAGACAGTTGGAACCAAGGCAGCAGGTGTTGTTGTACAACTCAAGGTTGAAACTTTTCCCTGGAAAGTTGAAATCAAGGTGGTCAGGTCCATTTGTGATCACTCAGGTTTTACCATATGGAGCTGTTGAGTTACTGGATCCCAACACCAATGAAACATTCAAGGTTAACAGTCAGCGTATCAAGCACTACTGGGGAGAATCGTTTGAGCGACAAAAAGAAAGTGTCACACTTTCAGATCCAGCCTAACGATCGAGAAGTCACGTCTAGCAGACAACTTTTAACTTAGCACTAGCAGGGAGGCAACCCATGAAATTTGTGTATATATTGTGATTTGGTGTGATTTAATTTTGTGTGTTTAGTTTTTGCAGATTAAGACATTTCAGGATGGAAGAAGTTCTCTAAAACTTCACAAGTAATTTCCTTCTCTCCCTCAAAACTCTCTGATGAAAGTCTACAAAGCTCGCTTGGAACGGATGAGATTACTAATGATCCTTGGTGTTCCTAATGATATTCGTTGGGTAATTGAAGCACGGGTCTGATTTTCAGGTGAGTCTTCTGAATCGTTTATTTCACATATGTCTGGTTTTGGAAGAAGCACCTATGCAAAGAAACGTAGAGCTAAGCAAATGGGTGTTTGTTACAAATGTGCACGCTGGAATTGCAATTACTCGTTGTCGTTCTTTAGGAATAGTGTCTGATAATCGCGAAGATAAAATTAAATTCATTAGGGATGGCTTGAGTAGGAGTCTGTAGATAATATATCTTCGAATCTTGAGACGCATTCCAGTGGATATGTTCATATATCCATTCGCAAATTACATACACAATTTCAAAAAGAAAGACAACAGTTAAGTCTCGGGAATCTGACTCAAAAAGACCATGTTTGCCAATTTTTAAGAAAATGGATGGGAAGCTTGTCCCTGACGCATAGATGTCAATCAAGCCGCTACTTTTCTTGTACATATTAATCTCTTGTCTTTTCTAATAATTGCATTTTGTTTTGTTGTTTTCTTTTATTTTCTCCGACGGGATCCAGGACCTTTTTTATGTTGGACAATTATGACCCACAGAATCACTATTTGTACATTTCATGGTGTTGTTGTACAAATTAACTATGTGAAAAAGGAAATTGCTTTTTTATCATTTGTAATTAGATTACCAAGATATATAAATGATAAAAGGTCCTTATGATTAGTACCGGATTGAGATGATATGAGACAGTATCAATCCATGAAGGTTTAATCAATAAATATCCCTAGTCGTAGTATTATAGAGATTGGACATCGATAATGCGGAATAGACTAGTATTACACTTGTGCGCGTTGTGGGAGCATAACATCATAGTTCTCATATATTTTGGTATTGGATACTCATGCAAGTGTAATAGGAGGTTGTGTTTACCGATGGTACGGAAACAGCTTCGCTCTGGATAGACCCCTTGGAATTCCATTGGTAGTATGACTATGTGTCTATGGAAGTCCGAATCAGGGTAGGTGTATTTGGTCTTAACCTGAGACTTGCACCGCTAATACTTGCGACAATCAATATACTTTGGTTTTGGTCGTCCAGGGCTTTAACAGGTTCTGTGTACGCCTCTTCTGGGTATATTGAGAATCGTAGTGTATTGGGTGTGATGTCAAGACGGAAGTATCACTCCAGTCATAGTGGAGATGATGATCACGTAGGATACGGAACTGTGCTCTTTTATGCTGCAGCTATCGGGATAATATGACTAGGTCATGTTATCCGATTATAGAGACTAGTTACCAGAGATCTGATATGTGCTTCGTACGGGGCAGACACAATTCCAGCCCCAGGCCTTGCACGTGACATCCGATACTGGATCGCAATACGCAATACTACGTATACTACGCCTGATAAAGATTACATATTCCTTAAGAATATTTCTGGAGAATTGGGTAGGCACGGTGCTTTGCTAGAAGCCAACCATGTCTTGTAAATCGGTAAAAATATAGTACTAGGTACGTACGTGTTCGGATAGTCCGACGACCGGATTTACTGCCAACATATCTGGGGATCTCATGGGTCGTTTCCCGAAGATTCACCGATGACGTATGACTCGCACATAATTAATCTTGGATTAATTTTAGAGAGAGAAAATTAATCTGGGATTAATTGCGGAGATATTTTATCTGGGATAAAATATTATTTAAAGAGAGAGAACGATTAATTTGGAATTAATCGATAAAATAATATATTCGATATATTATACGAAATTGAATTTCGACGCGGAATTAAAATTAGATTTTAATTCGGGCGAACGAGTTAATTTAGAATTAATTCGCTAGCGATGTGAATAGTAATTTTGCTAGGTATAATTATTTAATTAAATTTGACTTAATTACGTCGCAACGGAAAATTCGTTAATCCAGAATTAGCGAACCCGAGCCCGGGAGTGTTTGTGGGCCCACTCGCATTTCGAATTCAAGTGCGGCCCACAATTTACATCAAGCGTCACATCATTAGTCATTCTTGTGATGTAAGTCACATCACTTTGAGTGATGTGATGGTTGTCACTTGTGATTGATGGTGGTGGTTGGAAGGATTAAATGCCTTGTACCTTTTTTGAATTTGGTATATCATTTAATTGATTTTTGAAATCAATTACAACCAACACTTGACAACTTCATCTTCTTCCTCTCTCCTCTCTAGTTTCGGCCAAGGGCCTTTTTCTTTCTTAATTTCTTGGCAAGGTCGAGAATAACAAGAAGGAATGGGAAAATTTGTGGCAAATTTTTCCATGCTAGCACATGAAGAGTCATCCAAATGTGATAGGGAAACAAACCTTGAGCATGGAATCTCAAAACAAAGCTTGGAGCTTGGCAGAAATGGGGCATGACGAAAACTTGGAGCACAATTTTTGGGGTTGGCCGAGAGCTCCTTGGAGGACTAAAAAGTTTTTGTGACAAAATTGATCATTGTAAGTATGATTTCACCATACTTCTTTATTGTATTCACTTATTTTTCATTGCTTGAATGATCTTGGGACTATAGTAGAAACCCAACAATGGTATCAGAGCCTTGTTTAAGCATGAAATTGGAATTAGGGTAAAATTGGGTAAAATTGATTTGAGCATGTTTGGATGAAATTGATTATTTGAATATGCTTGAATGATGATAACATAGTGTTATGCATGATCAATTTGATGAAAATTGAATTGGATGAATTTTCCCCAAAATATAAGGCTTGGCCGAAAGTTGGACTTACCCTTATGTCATGGTGATTTTTGTTTTTGATCATTGGATGAGTTGAAATCATTTGGGAAATGTTGATTTAGGATTTAATTGGATTGAATTCGGAATCGGACATTAAATCCCAAATTGCCGTGAGTAACAAGCATGGAAAATGAATTGATTTTTTGATTCAATTATGTTGGACATGTGTTGATGATGATTAGCATGATTAATTATATAAATTGGTGTTTTGGAAATGTTAATTTGGTTAATTAATCATGGCTATACACTTTAGATTAATTGAATTGTGAAATTTGGAATTTTGTAATTTAATTAATTGGGCTTATTTTGGAATTGGGCTTTTAAAGTTGTATTTGGGCTTAATGGGCTTGGTTGGGCCAAGTTTGGTTTAGGCTAATTGGTTGGATCCAATTGGGCCCAAAACCATATCCATAAAGTCCAAATATAATAAAATGGACCTTTAATTTTAATTGGGTCTAATGGGCCTAAATTGATTTTTGGCAAATAAGGGTGATTCCTTAATGGGCTTTGGTATTTGGGTTTGACCCATATTGACCAAAGTCCATGCCTTAAGAAATTAATTGAAAGCCCATTGGACTTTAATTAAATGACATTGGATGTTAATTGGCTTTGAGACCCGTAACGATTAGATTTGGAATCTAAGTCGTAAAGGCACATTAAAAAGTGTAATTATTTAATTTAGAATTAAATATAGAATTAGTATTAAATACAAATTAAATTGGATTTAATATTGTAGTTTAATATAATTCAAGAATTCGTACTTTGAGTACTTATTCTTAAACGAGTTTGACTAGCGCAAAATCAAATCGTTGTTTGAACATTGGATGATCATTAATTTCAGATTAATTAATTGGATTAGATTGATTGATAACATGCTTTGTGTGAATATATGGATGCGATGTATGAATAATGTATATCGGATGGATATTAGATGGGTGAGGGCAATTTTGGAAATTGTTGTAATAAATTTAGAATTTATTAATTGGACCTGCGTGTCCAGCCTATTACCTCTTGACTTTTTGTATTTCTCTTCTCACCTATTCCCCTCAATGTAAATGAGGTTTCTTTAGAAGTGTTATGTAATTGGTAGAAGTAATACTTGTGCTAGCGGGAGAGAGGAAATTGAGAGATTTGTTCTAGGAACAATGTGTTAAGTATCCATCCGCATATCATTATTATATTTATTTATACGCGCCTTATTATGTTTTTAGAATGCATGTTAATGGGTGTATGATGATGAGACCTAACAAAGATAATTAATTGGTTGCCAATTACGCGAAAAACCCTCAACATATTAAGTGTTTTTCCTTCCATTGAATGATTCATTCTCAAGATCCAAGATTGGCACTGGTTTGTTGGCCAAAGTCAAGACCTTTGTCCATCGCGGATGTGTTTGAATCATGAAAACTTTGTTCCATATCGGTGTCTTGTCCAAGTTGTGATTTGTTGGCCAAAGTCAAGATCACTCTTGTCCATCGACATCGATTACGAAGCTTTCCAAGTCAATGGGTTCCGCTTAACTGGGATCATTAAGTTTGTTGTGCCAAAGCCAAGGCTTAGTTGATTCAGAGGAAAAAGGTTAGGGAATATATTGGATATATTGGCATATATAAGATATATTTCGGACTTGGATGTCCACCTACTGGATCTAGGAATTGGATGAGATCCAATTGATCTTAGAGATCTACCTAGTTAATTATCATACAATTTGTTGGCCAAAGTCAAGATTGTGTGTTATTTAACGGGATCCTAGCCCACTAGGAAACAAGGTTTCCCGAGTACTCAACAGAGGGTTAGAGGCTCGCCGAAAAATAGTGGGAGGCAAGTATTAAATTTGCAATATTAATACGCGTTCATTTCAAATTTTTCGTCAATATAAATTAATATATTAGTTGGAATAATATTTAATCGTTATTTTAATAAAACAGTTGGACTGTATTCAAACTATTTCAATTTATAGTTGATTTTATAATTGGATTATAGTAATCAATATAATTGAATTGAACTAATTAAATTATAGTTGATTATATAGTTAGACTATAGTAATCATTATAATAAATAGTACACGAAATCGTTGATTGGATAGTTGGACTATAGCAATCAAGATAAACTGAAAGATTAACATTTAGAACATAATCCTATGTGAAAATGTATTTTAAACGGCTTTAATTTTCAGATTGGGAATAAAACCTCAGGATAGTCCTGGGAACTGAGAAGTTTTCTATTTGATAGAGTGACATCTTGGCCTAAGCCCGGAGTTGAGCAAATAGTAGAACATGATATTTGGAATATTCATGTGATGATAACTTTAGTGCTTATCAATTATGCTGTGCATAGACTCTTTAATTTCTTTGACAGAACTAAGGATTAGATCCTTATAGTATGATAATGAAATTGAAGGATCTTCATAGATCTATCCTTAGATCTTAGAAGTACTAATTGCAATAGAAAACTCTTGGAGAGTTAATGGCTATGCTCAAGGAGACAAAGCCAGATTTGCAATAGGGCAAGAAGCGCAAGGCGCATCTTACTTCGACATTCCAGAAGGCCAAAGCTTGGCCAAAGGCTTCTGGAGTGTGGAAAGGGCAAAGGCAAAATCATTATAATCTTCTGGGAAGACAAAGGACATATCCAAGATGTCTGCCTAAATTGTGGCAAACGGGGTCACTGAAGCGTGATTGCCGTATGGACAAGGCAGACATGAAGGAAGTGAAGACGGGCAAGGCTCCGGCTTCAAATATGTTTGTCATAAACATGTTCACTACTAGTTTAAAATTGGATTTTGATACTAGTTGTGGTACATAAATATTACTGGTGTGCAGAATCTGCTGATTAGCAGGATACTGACTTCAGTTGAGATTTATCTGCGAATCGAAAACGGACGAAAGTCGTTGTTTTAACCGTAGATACCTAAGTTTAGGAACTACCCTTCGGGTGTGTACTTAAATTAGGAAACTGTTAAAATGTACCTAGTTTGACTAGAAACATTATCTCTATATCAGGGTTTAACCCGTTGCGGTATACCTTTATATTCTAGAACACTAAAGTGTTTTATTTTATAAAGATGATATTGAGATAAGCACATTAGATGTGAATAACAGTATTTATATTTTGAATATAAATGAATCTCAAACGTATGACATGACAAACAAATAGCTCAAACTGAATTAATCAATGAAACTTAAAAGTGGCATTGTTGTCTGGGACACATTAAACAAGACTCGTATATCCACACTTTCGAAGAGTGGATACTAGGACGGATTTGATTCTATTCAAATGATGTCTACGAATCTAGTTTATTAGGCAAAGTGCCTAAAACACCTTTTACTTGGTAAAGTGCAAGTGCCACCGATCTGTTAGCCCTCGTTCATAGTGACGTAAGTGGGCCCATGTCTAGCTAGGCTAGAGGTGGATATGAATACTTCGTAACCTTTACGGATGTGGCATCGCGTTATGGTTATGTGTTTCTTGTGAAACACGAATCGGAAACTTTTGATAAAATTCAAAGAGTTTCGACACGAAGTAGACAGACAGATCGGCTAAAGTATTAAAACCGTCACGGTTAGACCATGATGAAAATACTTAAGCAATAAAGTTTCCCGATTATTTGAAAGAGTACAGTATTCTTTCATAGTGGACTCCTCCCGGAACACCTCAATTGACGGTGTGTCCGAACGGAGAAACCGAATTTTGTTGGACATGATAAGGTTAATCATGAGTCGCTCTGAGCTACCATTTCCTTCAAGGGATACGCATTAAACAGTGCAAAACTTATTTTGAATAAGGTTCCATAAAAATCTGTTTGACAGACTTCATATTAGATATGAACAGGAAAGAAACCTGGGTTCTCATTCCTGAAGATTTGGGAATGCTAGGCATATGTTTGGATGATACCAAACTAAACCCAAATCGGATAAGTGCCTAATTGTAGGTTATCCTAGGGAACCAAAGTATAGTACTTATACAACTCACAAGAGAACAATTAATTGTTGCTCGCCATGCGGTTTTCCTAAGAGGAATACCTATATGCAGTGGTAAGTGGGAGGAAGTAAAACTCGATGAAAATCGGAGTAATATATATTCCAGGCATCCGTTCCTTAATGGAACACAAATAGTTCATCAAGGATGAAACTATACCATAATCTTCGAATACACAAGAACCGCGTAAGTCGGAGAGAGTCAGAAAATAACCTGGGAGTATGGGTTTCTGATCTCACCTCATAAAGATGTCAATCTTATTGAGGAAAACGAACTGACTACGTATGAGGAAGTGATACAAGGTATCGACTCCATATTATGGCAAAGTGCCATGATGTCCGAAATGGATTCCATGTATACCAACCAAGTTTGGATACTAGTTGTTGTACCGGAAGGCATTGTGCCTATTGGTACTATATAAGTCTTCAAGGAAGACATACATGGATGGCAACATACAACGTACAAAGCTAGGCTTGTAGCGAAAAGGTATCGTTATCAACATTGTGTCGATTACGACGAAACCTTTTACTCGTTGCCATGGTTAAATCCATTTGGATAATGCTTGCTGATGCTGCATGTTTCATTTATGAAATATGGCAGCTGAACGTCAAATCGATTTCCTTAAACGAAAACCTTTTGGAGGATGTTTACAACATCCTGATGATTTTGTTGTACCAAAACGAGCAAACAAGGTTTGCAAGTTATTCGATCCATGAATGGATTGAAGCAAGCATTGTGTTCTTGGAACTGTAGTTTTGATGTAATCATAATGGTATATGATTTAATTCAAAACGAAAATGATTCTTGTGTATATAAGAGGGTTAGTGGGAGCGCACTGATAATGACTGTCTTATAAAATGATATTCCCATAATACAATCGGTGAAAGCTTGGCTTTCATGAAAATTCTCCGTAGAATTCTTTGGAGAGACAACCTTTATTCTAGGAATAAGGATCTACTGGGATAGATCTAAAATTTGTTGGCACTCTCCGAGAACTCGTACATTGAAATAAATGTACGCGACCTGGTGTCTCATACGCTTTGAGCATATGGAGTCACAATCGGGCCAATCCAAGTGATGGTCACTGGATTGATGTTAAGAACATCCTTCAGTATCTTAGATGATCTAAGGATGCTTTTTAAGCTATGGAGAATGAGAACTTGAAGTGACTGGGTTCACTGCTGCAAGTTTCTAAACCGATAAAATGACTTTAAGTCGTATAAAGGTACTATATAGTTTGAATAACGGAACAGTGAGCTGGAAATCTTCCAAGCAAGATACTATTACCGAATAATAAACAACAAAAGTGGATATTGCTGCAGCTGAGGCAGCAATAGAAGCCTTTTGGATTGATAATAATCCTAATCAGATTAGGAGTAGTTCTGTTAGCAGCTGAGCTAGGCTACAGCACAAGCTAAAGAATTAATGTCTCATCAACGATCCAGATATATACTTCAATTATTCATCTGATTCGTTCGGATCATACATCGTGGCGATGTGATGATCGAATAAATCGCATCATATGATAACCTGCAAATCCGCTGACGAAAGCTTTTCTCAGCAGAAATTTGAGCGAACCGTACATAGTTCGGGTGTAGGACACTTGAGTGATTGGCTATAGGCCAAGTGGGAGATTGTTGGACAATTATGACCCATAGCATCACTATTTGTACAGATCATGGTGTTGTTGTACAAATAACTATGTGACAAAGGAAATTGCCTTTTTATCATTTGTAATTAGATTACCAAGATATATAAATGATAAAAGGTCCTATGATTAGTTCCGGATTGAGATGATATGAGACAGTATCAATCCACGAAGGTTTAATCATAAATATCCCTAGTCGTAGTATTATCGAGATTGGACATCGATAATGCGGAATAGACTAGTATTACACTTGTGCGCGTTGTGGGAGCATAACGGCATAGTTCTCATATATTTGGGTATTGGATACTCATGCAAGTGTAATAGGAGGTTGTGTTTACCGATGGTACGGAAACAGCTTCGCTCTGGATAGACCCCTCGGAATTCCATTGGTAGTATGACTATGTGTCTATGGAAGTCCGAATCAGGGTATGTGTATTTGGTCTTAACCTGAGACTTGCACCGCTAATACTTGCGACAATCAATATACTTTGGTTTTTGTCGTCCAGGGATTTAACAGGTTCTGTGTACGCCCCTTCTGGGTATATTGAGAATCATAGTGTATTGGGTGTGATGTCAAGATGGAAGTATCACTCCAGACATAGTGGAGATGATGATCACGTAGGATACGGAACTGGTGCTCTTTTATGCTGCAGCTATCGGGATAATATGACTAGGTCATAGTTATCCGATTATAGAGACTAGTTACCAGAGATCCAATATGTGCTTCGTACAGGGCAGACACAATTCCAGCCCCAGGCCTTGCATGTGACATCCGATATTGGATCGCAATACGCAATACTACGTATACTACGCCTGATAAAGATTACATATTCCTTTAAGAATATTTCTGGAGAATTGGGTAGGCCGGTGCTTTGCTAGAAGCCAACCATGTCTTGTAAATCGGTAAAAACGTAGTACTAGGTACGTACGTGTTCGGATAGTCCGACGACCGAATTTACTGCCAACATATCTGGGGATCTCATGGGTCGCTTCCCAAAGATTCACCGATGACTTATGACTCACACATAATTAATCTGGGATTAATTATTAGAGAGAGAAAATTAATCTGGGATTAATTTTGGATATATTTTATCTGGGATAAAATATTATTTAAAGAGAGAGAGAACGATTAATTTGGAATTAATCGATAAAATAATATATTCGATATATTATACGAAATTGGATTTCGACGCGAAATTAGAATTAGATTTTAATTCAGGCGAACGAGTTAATTTAGAATTAATTCGCTAGCGACGTGAATAGTAATTTTGCTAGGCATAATTATTTAATTAAATTTGATTTAATTACGTCGCAACGGAAAATTCGTTAATTCAGAATTAGCGAACCCGAGCCCGGGAGTGTTTGCGGGCCCTCTCGCATTTCGAATTCAAGTGCGGCCCACAAGTCACATCAAGCGTCACATCATTAGTCATTCTTGTGATGTAAGTCACATCACTTTGAGTGATGTCGGAACACAAACTGGGCGACGCATGCTGTTCCGGGCTCGCGGCCTGGTAAGGAGTACGGAGTAGCTCGCGGGGGACTAAACCGGAGAATAATGGAGTCGCCACCCGATGTGAACCGGGACAAAGATTTAAGGGTACATTCACCCCTCGCAAGGGAAGACCTCAAACTGTTGGGTTCGGAATGGTCCCTTACTTATGCCACTTGTAATAAAATGATTTGTGCAATAATCTAGTCAAACCTAAGTAACACCTATTTCCAAGAGTATTATGCTTCTAAGTTCACATGCATGAAAGTAATCATCATAACGACAAACATGCAATGGCACACGGCAATCTCATGAACATGTTTCGATCATATAATGCGGAAAACAAAGAACAACCTAAACATAATGCAAATTCCAAACGCAAAACAAAACGATTAATCATGCTTGAAAATAAACAACCAAATAGGCTAAATCATGCCTAAGAACCAAGTAACATACTAATGACCTAATTATGCTTGAATACCATCTCATGAACACGTCAAACAGATAGACGCATGGATACAAATAATATGATTGATTACATGATATAAGAGAAATCACCTAAGAAACAATTATACATGACATGTGATGAAAATGACTCAATTCATTGTATTCGCGTTCGTGTAGCGTTCGTAAACGCGTTCGAATGGTAAACAGAAGGTTCGAGTTCGTATAGCGTTTGATAACGCGTTCGAATGGGACCAGACAGAAAACATGCGTTCGTGCGGCGTTCCGAAACGCGTTCGAACGGGGTTACAGTAGTGACCTCCAAAATGTAGTAAACAACATGACACATACATGAACGGATGAATAGATGACACCTAATAAATAATAACGGGCTAAAAGCGCGGCAAAGTATCGTGGTAAAGGATTTTAACCTCTCAAAATAGAGGACCTTTAATCGCACTTACTAAGCCCATGCGCAATCAACACAATACATATATAAAAAGTAAAGACAATGATATCGGACTTCGTATACCCGATTGAACACATCTTACATTCAACCGAATATACATCAACCGGCGCGGCAAAGCATCGTGGTAAAGGGTTTTAACCCCTCAAAACATGGGACCTTTAATCCAACTTACTAAACCCATGCGCTCGATCACGTCATGCATATAAAAATAAAGACAATAATATCGGCTTCGTATACCCGATTGAACACATCTTACATTCAACCGAATATACACCAATCGGCGCGGCAAAGCATCGTGGTAAAGGATTTTAACCCCTCAAAATAGGGGACCTTTAATCCAACTTACTAAGCCCATGCGCTCGATCACATCATGCATATAAAAATAAAGACAATAATATTGGCTTCGTATACCCGATTGAACACATCTTACATTCAACCGAATATACACCAATCGACCCGGCAAAGCATCATGGTAAAGGATTTTAACCCCTCAAAATAGGGGACCTTTAATCCAACTTACTAAGCCCATGTGCTCGATCACATCATGCATAAACAAATAACATGTGGAAGTCAAGTAACGAATGACAAACAAATCAAAACAACATAAAACAAAATATACGCCGTTTACTCAAGTGGTACGTGGAGTTGTGTCCCGAGTACAGATCATACTACCGTCCATTCGGAATCGGCTATGAAATCATTTTACAATATATACATATTTATCTACTCAAGGGCCACAACATGCATTTTAATATAGTAATCATGCGAACAAAACTCAATAAATAATAAATATAAAACTGAAAACAAGTGTGAAAGATACCCTCAGGTCTAACCTTTTTTGCCGACTTTCAGACTTACATTTCACGGAGATCGGAAGGGTTAAAGCTGCTCAACTTCTCCGGTTCACTGGTTTAGCATCTTAGCTCACTATTTTGTTGTTTTGCTTGTTGTTTGACCTCCATTTTACTGCTGTTTGACCTCCGTTTTGCTGCTGTTTTCTCTGTATTCTCTGCTTACTATTTCAGGTCTTTAAAGCTACTGTTTTTGCGTTTTTTAGGGGTCTAAGGGATGTATTTTTTGGTTATTTAAGGAGGCTTAGGGTACAGTTTTTTATGTTACTGTTTTAAGGATTTTAGGGACTGTTTTAAGGTGTTTTTTGGTGATATGGCTTCAGTTTTCGGGGCTGCTGTTTCGGTGTTTTAGTGGACTGTTTTGAAGGTTTATTTTCAGTTGTTTAAGGGGTTTAAAGGTGCAGTTTTTTAGTTTCTGTTTTAGGTGATTTAGGGGCTGTCCAGGCATGTTTTAGAGGGTGCAGAGGCTGCTGTTTTCGGTGGAAAGGGGCTGTTGTATGCATGAATGGGGCTGCTGTTTTTGGTTGTGTATTTTCGGTGAAGTGAGGGTGGAGATGAAGAGAATTGTTTGTGTTGCTTCTTGTTGCTGTATGCGTAAGAGTGCTAGGGTTTCTTGGGCTTGTATGGGCGTGAATTGTGAGAGATTGAGGAGGGGTTGGCTTTGGTTTTGGGTTGTTTATATAGACAAGGGTTAGGGCTTCCCCTTGTCTCACAAGGAATAGATTGGATTTGGTGTCAAACAAGGAAAGGATTTGATTGATTGGGGGGGACAAATTTTGGTGAATTAGGAAGGTTGAATATTTGATTTATCTTGTTTAGGCATGATATTGGTTAAGTAAGGTATATAATATTTGTGATTTATCTTAATTATGTATGATTTAATTTAATGTTTTCTTTAATTTAGTATATAATATTTTGGATTAGGAAGTTACAATATTTTAATTTGGTATAATTATATTTTATGTCTTATTTAATTTGGTAAATGACTTAATTAATATTTTATTTAGTTAATATTTAATTTAATTAATATTTAATTTAATTTGGGTGTATTTTAGAGGCCATGGGCGTGTGGGCCTAGGTGGGTGTGGGCGTGGGCTTTGTCTTGGTAAGCTAGGTGTTGTGTTGGTTTGGTGAGTGGGTTTGGGCCAAGAGTGCTTTAAACGGAGGTCCAACAAGTGAGCCTGACGCTAAACAAGTGAATAAAAATCTAATGAAACACTGATTCCCTTCCGACGACCGTTTCCCGCAATATCATTAACTAAATAGGTAGTGCCTCCAACTGAGACTCATCATCGGGTTTCACATGAAAAAATGCAATGCCTACAGTCGCCCCCACTTTGATGGGACTTGTGCAGTGTGTGACTTTGAACAATCCTATCAAAGTTATGCAATGCATTTTCACTTACCTGGCTCGTCTGCTGCCTCGAGCTGAGTTGGTGCTGCAGTAGACCTCGATCCTGGGACGCATCCCAATAACTACAACCAACAACGGGGGCACCTCGACCCTGGGACGCATCCTGATACCACTGGAAATGAGGGCCTCGCCCTCGAACAGATGATGTAGTGGGCCCTCGACCCTGGGACGCATCCCAGAACTACAACTGATGATGCAGTGGGCCCTCGACCCTGGGACGCATCCCGGAACTGCAACTGACAACAGAGGCACCCCGACCTTGGGACGTATCCCAAAACTGCTGACGATGTGGGCCTCGCCCTCAAGCTGATATGGGCCTCGCCCCCAAGCTGACATAATGTGGGGCCTCGCCCCCAAGCTGATATGGGCCTCGCCCCCGAGCTGACATGGTGTGGGGCCTCGCCCCCGAGTCGATATGGGCCTCGCCCTCTGGGACTTATCCCGGAAACTGAAGCTGCGCTGACGCTGCTTGGCTCCTTTCTGCCGCTTTCTCCTTTCTTCGAACCTGCGAACACAAAACAAAAACAAACACGAAGAGAATGCAATGTTACGTGTATGCATGAATGATTTTCTTATTCCGTTGGGTTAGGTCTTCTGCCAATTTCCTTGGTGACTGCTCGGTCTTTTCCCCCTCAGGCAAAGTACTGTTTCAATCTGTCTACGTTGATCGGCTCGGTAAACTCATTCCCTTCTAAGTCTGATAGCCTCACTGCTCCATTTCCCATTACTTTCTGCACTATGTAAGGCCCTTCCCAGTTAGGTCTGAACTTTCCTCTTGGATCTGTCGTCGACAGCTGCTTGACACTGCTCATTCCACTTTACCGGTTGATCTTTCCTCAATAGTTTGAATATAGGCTCACACACTGATGTCAACTTGGCGATGAACCGACTGATGTACTGAATCTTCCCCATGAATGCTCTGACTTCCTTCTCAGTCTTCGATGCTGGCATTT